>CAIGRS010051547.1:0-21341 GCA_903798395.1 Fraxinus floribunda | reverse complement strand
TTCATGAAAATGAGGTGGCTGGGGGAAAGAGGGAACAGGCCAATAAGGTTCACATTCTGAGTTTTGCTGAGTGTGTGTAGCTTCAGCCCTGAGAGCCATGGCTCTCCTGTGAGAGGGACAGAAAGGTAAAGGGACCAAAAATAAAAGAGGATACAAGAAATTAATATACAAAAAGAAAAAAAAGAAGAGAAACAAACAAGAAAGAGGCATTTTTGTCCTACACGCCCCTCTTTACTCTATTGCCACATACCTATTCACTTCCTCTATTCTTCCCCTTCTCCATTTCAAAGGAAGGGAAATTCCATCAGCCATAATTCAATTCTTCTTCGTTTGACGTTCCACATTTTACTATCTTTTCAAGGGGTTATTTGACAGAATTTAAGCCATTTTAGATAATTATGGAAAACCCATTTGCATTTGTTGGTTGAAGTAATCATATTCAATCCGGTTCAGATCTGGAAATCTGTAAAGATGTATTCTTTTGACATCCTTTACTTTTGTCAAGCGTTGTTCTTTTATTTTCTTTAGTTCTCTGTCCTGGGTATCTTACTTTTGGATTTAAATTTGTATGGCTGATTTTTGTCTGAGGAAAGGGTCTCCTTTCAGAGCAATTGTTGTGGTTAATAGTAGATTAATAGTTGGTTTCATAAAAGCCTGTCGAAAAGTGTGTTGATCATTAACATGTGATGATGGATATCAACGTGGTTTAATCTGCACAGTTTGGATGGATGTATGTGAATCAAGGGTAGCATTACAGAAGCACTCCACCGTGGATTCTGCAAGAAAACCATTGGTGAATGCTGACAATAAAATTGGAACCACTCGACAGTCCCAAACCAGAGAAGTTAGTTCTAGGTATAGGTCACCTACTTCATCTGCAGCCTCTTGTCCAAGGCGTTTCCCTTCGCCAAATGCTGCTAGAACATCAACATCGTCAATTGTATCAGCAACTAAGAGGTCGGCATCAGCTGACAGAAAGTGTCCTACCACTCCATCTCCTCGAAGTCCACGTTCATCAACCCCAGTCCAGGATACAACTGCAGAAATGCTTTCGGCATCAAGAAAAATAATAGCAAATAAGTTACCGGAGTCTTTATGGCCCTCTACAATGCGGAGTCTCAGTGTTTCTTTCCAATCTGATACCTTTTCTCTCTCTATTAGTAAGAGAGAAAAACCATCGTCTCATGGTCTTTCTGATCGCACTTTGAAGTCATCAGTGAATGTAGTGCATAAACTGGGCAAATCACCACCGGCTTCAAGGAAGCCTACACCAGAGAGGAAGAGGAGCCCAGTTAAAGGAAAGAACTCTACTGATCATTCAGAGAATTCCAGACCAATTGATGGTTTACATACTCGACTAGTGGATCAGCATCGATGGCCAAGCCGAACAGGTGGAAAATTGTCCTCTAATGCTTTAGACAGAAATTCTGATCTCCTTGAAAAGACCAATAGAACTTCTTTATCCCACTCACGAGCTAGTTCACCTTCCCCGAGGAGATTATCTTTGGATGGGGCGATTAAACCTATATCAGAAACTAGTGCTTCGTTAACACGTGTATCTCGTGGTGACATAAGTGAGAAAACAATGTCGGGCGGTTGTTCAGTTGTTGATAGTTCACTGCTAAAACAAAAGATTGTTTCTTCAACCTCGTCGAATAGAGAAACATTTGGAAATTCTGTCGTTAGATATCAATCTTTGCCAACTCCTGGATCACGTCCCGCATCACCCTCTTTGTCTAGAGTTAGTCCATCTGGAGCAAAGGTTGTCAATCCTTCTTCTAGAGGACATAGTCCTGCTCGGGTAAGACCATCCAGTCCATCAAGGCAAGCCCAGAGTTCAACTTCTGTCCTTAGTTTTATTGTGGATATTAAGAGAGGGAAGAAGGCTGTAAATGACATCGAAGATGTTCATCATTTGCGGTTGCTATACAATCGACTCTTGCAATGGCGATATGCCAATGCCAGGGCAAATTCTGCTCTGCATTCTCAGAAAATAAAAGCAGAGGTTTGAGACATTATATCTGTGGAGCTTTCATCTACCTTTTAAATTTTTAATGTCTGTATTTCTGTTGTTTTCTTTTTGTGCTTATTTGTTTGTTTTTTGTGTTCTGAAAAATAAGTTCTGAATATGTGGCTATAGAATGAACAAATGGTGTAGAAACCGCTGCTTTTTGCCTTGGAGAATGAACCCTTTGAGATTTATCTGGTGAATACCATGACTAGTGAGCTGGTAAAAGCTTTGTAATGGTTGAGCAATTAGCGATATTGATTAGATAATTTAATCATTACTGAAAAACACAATTCTAATCAATTTTCTGAGAATTAGATGGACGTGAGTCAACCCCTCAATTATGGCCCAGCTTCCTATGGTTGGAATTGAATTTTAGTTGTAAATTCAGATTTTGGTGCCTTTTGCATTAAATTCACCTGTATTTATTGTAAGCACCAATTATTGTTTTGCAGAAATTGCTGTACAGTGTTTGGAGAGCAACTGTAGTAGGTCTATGGAAATCAGTGATTGGTAAAAGGATTGAACTCCAGCAGCTGAGACATAAGTTGAAGCTCTATACAGTTTTCGACAACCAAGTAATGGCTCTCTTACTACTAAATGCTCAATTTAATTAAAATAGAGTTAATCAAAAGCAAATTATAGTATTTTCTGAGTGTATTGTGTTCTGTAGTTGTCTTTTATATTTTTGATATAACAGCAGAAACAACAAACTGATCCTTATTTCCAAATAAATTAGATTCACGGTCTCAAGCATGAAAGATGACTGACCTGGAAGTTTCTTGTAGAACTTCAACGTTGTAGTTAATATGTGCAAAAGATTCTTTTCTCCTTCAGTGACAGTAACTCTTTGAAACATGGGAGTTAATTGTCTAACTCCAACTGAACTTGTTAACTGTGCAAAATTTAGTGTCAATGTTATCTCTTCCTTAAATATCTGCTGTCAGCTTATCCTAAGAAATATTAATAGATCTTATTCAAAAGCCATGTACTGGCTTGGTTTTGAAAGACTGCTGACTGTAAAGCTCGTTTAGTACGGTATTTGTAACTTGTAAGTTGCACAGGTTTTGGTCCATCTATGAGCATTGTGCATTTGGATCTTCAACTGATCTATTTAGTTGAAGTTGTCTTACATTCTCTCAGATATTTCTCATTGCTGATCCTTGACATACTAATTGTGACTAATAGAGTTTTCAAAACATTCAATTTGATGAAATCCTGGAGCCAATGGGATAGACATTTTATGGTATATCAACAACCATGTGTTTCACAACGACTCAAAACAAATTCTAGCTTTGTAAAACTTTTTGAATACAGCTTTCTAGAATTGCTTTTGCAAGTGTTTTGCAAATGTCTTCCAAAACTATGTCTTTATGAGAATATCCCCATCCCCACTCCAATTGCAAATAATAATAATTAAAAAAATCAATAAAAATGAATAAGCGCCAACTTTCGACTGAAACGTCCATCTGATTTATATGCATTTCCTTGTAATACTTATGTACAGCTATGCGCTTGTTTGAGCCTTTTGGCTAAGAATGCATTTTGAAATAGTAGATTAATGGGGAATGTGTGGTTAAAAAATAAAGAAAAGTTTTGGGTTCGTATGTAATATTATTTTATTGAAAAATGTGTGATTTAAAAGAAGAGAGAAAAATTATTTTGAAAATAATGAGAATCAAACGGGGGCTATATTTTTAACAAGTCATTTTAAATTTTTAGATCATTGATGTCCTAAATATTCTAATGCATACAACCTGATCAGCTGGCCTGTCTTGATGAATGGGCTTCTATGGAAAGGGATCATACCAACGTGTTATCCTGGGCTATACAAGATCTTCAAGCTAGCACTCTCCGTCTTCCAGGCACTGAAGGGGCAAAGGTATATCGGTTTCTCACAAGTCCTTGAGACTCAATTTATACAATTGAAGTTACTGATTAATTTGATCTGCAATTTTGCAGGGGGACATTGAAGCCATTAAGGCAGCTGTTTGCTCAGCAGTTGATGTGATACATGTGATGGGATCCTCCATAGGCTCCATATTTCAACAGGTGAGATGTTTCTGTTATTATACTTGTTAGTCTAGGTTTAGTCAACATGACAGGGAAAATGATGTCATATTATTGTGTCCATATTCTACACTCCAATAGGTTAATTTATTGATCCAGTACAATCAGGCCACTCTAAATGTTGATTTTGGTAATACCAACGTATTCTGCCACTTCCCTCACAATTTACTAAATGGGAAGCCAATGGACCTCATCATCTAAATGGGATGAATACCACCGAGGTTTCGAGAAATATTTGCCCACATACCATAGCCAACTATCTATCCTGGGATGGTGACAAGTGACTAGAATTATTAATCTACCTTGCTTCTTGTCTAAGCTTACTTCAACCAGTGTCAATAGTCTTGGTATACTTTTATTTTCTGTTTCTGCCTTTTGGAGAAATTCCTAACGAGATCGAGGTTATAGGCCCATGACCTTCCATAATTTTCTTGCATTTCAGTTGAGCATTAATATAAGTATAAGTTGGTTCATATATGTCCAATCCAATAGTCATGCTTGTATTTCATATTGTTTCCTTATCATAAACTTTTAAGACTTCACCTGAAATGATTTGATTTGATTTCTTCTTTTATATAATGCAGGTAGAGGGGGATGAACAGTAAGGTTTCTAAATTTGTTGAAGTGGCAGCCCAAGAGAGAGCGATGCTTGATGAATGTGAGTCTCTTTTGGCTTACACAGTGGCTATCCAGGTGAGGAAGATGCTATAATATTGCACCTTAAAATTGTTCTTTACTTTTTTTTCGATATGTATGCAATGGATGTCGTTAAGCACCAATGCATTATCAAAAACTATTGTTTAGAAGTGGAGGGACAAAAGAATCTATATTACAAATCTCCTCCTTGCCCCTATCTACGTCTCTGTCTCTCTATATCTAAATATTTTCTAAAAATATCACATTTAAAGAAGAGAGGCAAATTAAACTCACGTTTTCAACTGGTTGATCATCCATTTCTGATATATTGTGAATGTATTAAGCTATAGGCTCAGGAACCTGTAGAAACTTAGTATGACGAGAAAAAGGAAACTATGTAATATATGTTGAGATATTTACACAACAGAATAGTGTAAACCAAAAGGAGGACATGTATATATTGATTATAAATTATAATATTGTGCCCCTTTTTTTTTTTTTTTTTTTAAACCAACTTCCTCGAAAATTATTGTGTTTGATTATAATTTATTGATTTTGAGTACAACTAGAAGTAAGTATTTTTATCTTGTATTCTTTATATTATTTTACGATCGGTGTATGCAATAGCTTCTTCATATAATTAATGTTTGACCTATAGCAGGTTGAAGAATATAGCCTTAAAACTCAGTTGATGCAGTTGAGACAAGCTTGAGCAGTGTTGAACCACCGAATTAACGAGTCTTTGAATACGTGACACTAACAAATGGTTTCGCCTCATCAGCAAAGAAGATTTAGCCAATCTTTTAGTTGCAAGTGACTACCTTATTTTTCCTTCTTGCATGTGAATCTCATGTATCATCACTGGAAAAATGTAAAGAGCACAAATATATTGAAGTTCCAGATACTCGAAAAATGTATTCAACGTGGTGAATATTAGCATTATACATATACAAGGCTCTAAAACTAGAGAGTTATCTTCGAAATCGAAGAGATTATTGAAGCACGCAAAGATATGATTGAAGATGACAATTCGGATGAGAGGCATTACATTCATGATTTAATAGGTAAAGAGGTGTTTAAATCCTGAAGAGGATATTGAGCATCTAATGACATTAATAGTAGATTCAATCGATAACCAGGAGGTTGAGCAGAGTTCTCAAAGTACTATTGAGTATGCAGAGAACTGGCCCAATCGAGATTTGAGTAAACATGCAGTCAATCAATCAGGCTCTTGGAGAGAAGACAACCTTCTTGATCAGACTGCATACTAAAAGAAAGAGAAGTTAAAACTTAATCATTAGCATCATTGTAAATTGTATTATATGTAATTTTTAGTGAATTTATGATGCACCATCTATATAAATTCAAGAGTTTGATCTTTGATATCATTGTCATATCAGTCCTTCTGTATAGGCATTCTTATGAACTGAGTTTGAGCTCGTTTTACTGACAGTTGACGAGTAATAAATCAGTGCAACTGAATGAAATTATCTTCATTCTAAATTACTGTGTTCTTTATTTTTATTTTTTTTATTTTGGCATTGCTTAACCAACTCAATTGTGTTAATGTTGTAACCTTGATAATTTTAGTTGGTTTGGTTGCGCTACCACGTAGCCCATGAGTACGTGTTTTGTATGTTGAACTGAATTGTAACAGTCTAGACAAGACAAAAATCTCACTAGTTTCTCTTCTGTAGCTGTATCCAATCCATCGTATGAAACATATCATAATGTAAGACCTTGGATGCAAACTGAACTAAATATTGTCATTTCAGAGAAACGGATTAGTATGAAACTATTTGAGTTATGGATATATATATATATATATTTTAACATCATTCTTGCAGAAAAAGGGTTTCTGTTGATGCAATAGATTTTCCATTTGGATTTATAAATTAATATCAGATGGAATTAAGGCATGAATACAATGCTTGAGGAAACAAAACTGAGGGAAATCCACCACTGTATATGCTGGGGGCTGAAATCACAACGGCTTTTCAAAGCACGACACCTTTTGAATCCTTGTGTGTATAATGGGAAGTAGAAAAGCTAACTTCAAGCATAATGCTCACTGAAGATGTCGGCTATTTTTGTGATATTATATCAAGCGAATTATTCTTGTGCAGGTTGAACACAAATCTATACAAGACTATGGGATCTCTGCAAGATCCCAGGTTTAGTAAAAAGAGTCTATACTACCTTCGATTTCTTTAATACACTCAGACACCTGCTGAGACTTCATTTGCTGTCGACTTATCCTTCTTCTTTGGTGGTTCTTGAGCTTTTTGAGCAACAGCTTTATTTGGAACCAATATTATGAAGATGTTCCTATCACGGAAATTTTTATTCTCCTCAACAGCAAGCTGTGAACATCACCGAGTGAAATGTTCAAATGGGAAAATAAGGGATGATACAGACATGACAGACATAAAGTTGTAGATCTTATTGAAAGCAATAAAAAGAAGCATTTGGGTGTACAAAGTAGCAGATCAAAGGAACGTCCAGAAATTCAAGCTCCAGACCGATGTGCCATTACCAAGGGAGATACAGTTAAAAACCCATAAGTACAACATCAAAATAAAGTTATCCAGCATACAGATCAATGAAAAATTGGCTTTTCCTGTACATGTAAATCCAAATATCTCGACTTAATATTTAGTGTGGTGTAGATTATTAGTATGAACCAACAAGGACCACCAGTGAAGCCCAGAGACAAGCACTGCATGGACCACAGGTGAAGCACGGAGATAAGCATTGCATGGATCACCATGTTGTTTCATATCAAACACCAGCAAGGTAAAGTGTTAGTATCCAACACATATTAGACACAACACACATCAAACACGACTAGACACACGTCAGATTTGCCACGTGACGTCCTCCCTTCCCCTTCAAACGCCAACACGTTTCACATAAAAATTTAGAGAAATTACAACAATAGGGAACAAAACATCTTCCAAACATAATATGATCAATTTGATACTTTCAGCAAATATGTTGTAACAAATCAACCAGGATCCAGTAAACTAGCCCTAAAAGGGGGAAAGAGAAAGGAGAGTACTCGTTGGGAGAGAGGAAGAGTGATGAGTTGGACTGGGGACAAAGGAGAGATGGTATGAGCCCACTAATAATGAGTAGTATATTATTTTTCTTCGTAAAAATAATTAAATAAAAAACATAAACAATTAACTTCATATTATTTATTCGATGTGTTAATCATATCCTACTAATTTGATAAACCGCGTGTCGGCATGTTCGTATCCCATGACTGTAAGGCTAACGAGATAGGAAAGTAATGTGCTGATTCTAGTAAGACATACTAATGATTCATGGTAAGATTATTCTCATTATGGTAATTTCGACAAATGAGGTTTTTGCGAAGTTCAAAGAGATGCAGTTACCACATTCCCATCAACTACCAGTTACCAATTGCGGTTAAATAATATCTTCTGGCGTCAACTAGTAAATACCACAAAAAACCGAAGCTCTTCTAGGAGGCAATGCTAAATAAAGGGAAAGCCTTGAACACACAAGGTTAGAAATTATCGACACAATTCTGCTTGTTTAACTCATCCTATTGAAACCCAGAAAAAGTTAATGACAGAAAGACAAAGAAATGAGAAAAGCACTCCAGAGTCAAAACTCTTTTATTACAGTTGGAATGCGTGGTTTTAATTCAACTCAGAAACATGCACCAAGACTCGAGTGAGTACACCAAATCACTTGTAGCATTCATTTGACAAGGTGAAGATCTATAGTACAAATTACCTCCCCGACATCATTCTGAAACCGTCTGATGAGCTCTATGGCATTATTTCTAAAATCATTTTCACGCCCCTTCAAGTTCACTATAATCTTTACCTGCAGAAATCCTCTGAATATCATTAGCATGGAGAGTACATTAATAAATCTACCTTTATGAGTAATGGAACGTGCAGTCATAAGAATTCAAAGAAACCTTATCACCATTGTTTAGAAACTTCTTAGCTGCTTTTAAACGCACAGAGTAATCATGCACATCGATATTGTAACTGCCATCAAAAAGCAGTAAAAGTTTCAAGATAATATGGAATTATCATGCACACCAATTTTGTTAGCAATAAATGCTTATTGGGAAGAAAAAAAAAAAAAATCTCATTTCTCTGATCTTTGATTCAAAGTCGAAGAAAATACAAATATCCTTTAACATCAAATTCAAATACTGCAAATATGAAGGAGATAATTGGCCATATCACATAAGCCAGCAAGTGTCACAAACTTTTTCCTCAGTACAATCGGCTCATCAAATATCTTTTCCAGTAACTACAGACTGCATTTTTTACATTAGAAATAGAACATTCATTAAATGCATCTCCATTCCTTTAGCAACTGCCATTCAGGTGCATGACAATAATTTTTGCTCTCCTCTTCTCTTAATTTAACAAAAGCAAGCAGCAATTCATATTCGGGAGATGGGCACGACAAGTAAAAATAGAAAGAAAGTAGGAGGTAATGCGTGGATATAAGAAATCATCAACAGCAGAAAATAGCTAAGGGACACAAGTACCACTGGAACAAGGTAAAAAGAATGGTACGGTTTTTATTTATATTGCATGGCTTGTGAATACTTTTTTATCATGTACATTGGATTGTCAATGTACTTGCAATGTAACATAAACATATACTGCCTGTTGATAATAATCCTACATCTATTCCTTTAGCATCTCTAACAAACATATGATGCATGGTAAGGAAGCAGTGAATAGCCTTCATCCTCGACTAGCACATCCCTTTAGTATAACACAATTCTCTTAAAATTACTTTTCTAGATAAAAATATCAATCGTATTACCTTTGAACTTTCTATAATTATATAATTACTACACGTCAGCTTTCAAGATTAACTAGTGGTAGCTTAGTGAGAAACCCATAAATTCTGATCACGTTTTTATTCTTAAGTAAATGGTAAATGAGTGTCAAGGAGATCTCAATTTCAGCCCTCCAGCTATGAGAATACCGATATTTATGCGTACGAGGGTGACCAAACACCCACTAACAACAAATGTAGCAGTATGTTCTAAGTATTCCTTACTCCTTACGATATTCCTACAATTTTTATCAGTGCACTCTCCCTCTAATTGACAAGAAATTTGTATAAGATGTAAAAGCACAAATTTGAACGTATTTTTTAATGTATATTTGGTTGAGTAATAGACTCTTCAAGTAATCAGTTCAATAAATACTTTTCACAAGTGTATCCCGTGACAAAAGAATATATTAATAGACTGACGGCGAAAATGAATAAGGTTTCAATAGATACATTTAGTGCAGGTTTTTTATGACTTTTAGTACAGGGTTTTTTTATGACTTCATAAAAACCCTATACTAACGTGTTGTAAAAATTACCAATGGACAAGAAGTAAAATACAGACAGCCCCACTCACCCACCCACTAAATAAAAATTACTTTAGCTCTACTACAAGCAATTTCCAGTGCATCAGTAAAATACTCCTCGTAGCACATTGTTGAGGTCCAAAAATTAGTTCTATATACTTCCCAACCCAACTTTGTAGAATTGCTGCAACTAACTTGATTGTGGTACTTCTATCAGCATATGGAATTTCTACAAACTTTCTTTGCTTTAGGAAATAAATCCTACAGGCTACAACATGCTCACCCCCAACAACTCACTAAAACACAAACAAGGAAATCAGGAAAGAGAGAAGAAAAAGAAACGTCTGCTTCCAAATAAATTCTCTACAGGACCAAGTCCCAGGGTACACTGTAAAAATTAGTCATATAAGTGTCCATCAATGAATTGTTGGGTTCCATTTCCTAAACTGACACGTGTTTGGCATATGTTTAGATTTATAACTCTTTCTTAAGATTTATTTTCTAGTGCATGTCCTCAATATATCATTCAGTAGAAGACAATTATGCACCTAACAATAACATCTAGTATTCTTTGATTGTATATAAGCCCTTTATGCAACAATCAACAACAAGACTTGTACCTAGAATTGGAGACATATTTAGGTTAACCATCCTAGCTCAAAAATGAAGTAAAATATGTAAAGTTTTTTTTTTTTTTTTTATAAGAAAAAAAAAAAAGGCAACAGGAGTGCATTAAAGAAAGAAAGGGAAAAAAAAAAAAAAAAAAAAAAAAAAAAAAAAAAAACTTTACATATCCTAACTAGCATTTACAAGACAAGAAACTTCTATATATGATAGTGAATTAGAAATTGCTAAATTTCATTTCACAGGTATCTTTTGCTTTTAACAGCCCAAAAACTCACTAACATAAATACATACAAAAAATGTTAAAACTACTGGAGCTGTGCTCTCAAAGCTTAAAAAGCCTAGTTTCCATTACAAATCAGCTTGCATATAGAACATGGAAAAACTAGAAGCAGCAAATAAAATGAAAAAAGAAGCAACTACTACAACTTTAAAGTTTTACATAACAGAAATCCAATTATAAGTTACAGCAAGATCAGGAGACAATGAAAAATTACAATTTGTAAGAAAACCACAGTATTATAAATTCCATAACTACAAATCTTACCCCATCTTGAGTTCCTTCAAATCCATGCGGCTGGCTGCCATTGAAATCAGTACGTCAATTTGAGTAATTTTCTGATTTTAAGATTAATGTCAGAAACAGAGACAAATGGCAACATTTGAAAATCGTTGACTCTCACCAAGACTTTTCTTCTGCTGATCTCGTTTCTTCTTCTGCAACTCATATCTATATTTACTGCAGAAGTCATAAAAAGCAACACATCAATGCACTTCAGTCACTAAGCAACTGTGACAAGAAATAGACAACAAATACAGGACAGTGGATGTGGGTGGGGTTGTGGATAGAAATAAATAACATCCTTAATTTGTCACTGTGATATTCTAAATTTAAGGATTGCTTAGCTACATATCTTCCAAACGTCTATTAACTGATCATATTGTCAATGTCTAGCAAAATTTTGATAGATTACCCCATTTGATTTAATTGGCTATAATACCAAATTTGCTGAAGCAATTAACAGAACCAAAAAGTATGTCTTACTTGTAATCCATTATTCTGACAACTGGAGGATCTGCGTCTGGAGATAATATCACCTAAAAGAAAAAGGCAAGAAAAAGATTAAGCCTGTGTGAGAATTGAGAGGGACAATTGATGGCAGAAAGATGGATGAAAAATAAATTTGACCACTCAATTGAGCTCTTCTTCCAATGTACACAGAATCAATGAGTACTGAATATTTCCAGACTATGAAATATAATTCAAAATAAAAAACCAGGATAAAAATACTCCCTTCTTTTTTCACAAAATAAAGACAAAAAGACTTATATGAAGACAAACACTGGGAAAAAAATATTAGAAGTAATGGGCCACAGGCATCATTGACTGAACTGATTATACATAATTTTCCCCGAAAAGGACATGCATTTCCAAGAAGGAAACAAGTTTGTGTCAAACATGAATCAAGCACCAGATTGTCCAGTTGTTGTCAACCATTCTAGCAATACTTCTTTCATGATGTCAATACATAAACTAGAGTCTGCTGGACGCAGCAAGCATGGGGTAAGTCAATTTTCAAGATTAATAAGAGCAAAATTGGCTGAATCAGCAAATTATTCATTTGAATTTTTCAATAATGGTTATTAGCAATTAAGTTTTTTTTTTTTTTTTCCCCCTTTTCTTTTGATAATTATGGAATTAAATAATTGATTCTTAGTTGACATGATATTTTTTGTTTTCATAAAAATCGAAATATTTCTTTCTTCGGACTGAGATCATAATATATGGTTCTTTTCATTAAGAGATAGTAAATATTCTTTAGCTAAAAATATATTTGTTTCCTTACATTATCATTTTCTTATTTTCGAAATACGTGACTTGGTATATAAATTTTCCCATTTTGAAAAGACAATTGTAATGCCAAATTAAGTTAATTTAAAACCATGATGACAGGTGAGCAGGGGTAGGACATTTGAGATTTTATATGTAAAATATATGTTCCTTCTATGCGCTTCAAAACCAAAGTATAGATTGAAACTAATCCCAATACTAAAGAATGGTCTGTATGACAGCCCTCATCTAAACAAATAGTTAACCAATAGTTTACTTTCATCAACATGAACTGTTGATATTTTAAAATAGAATCCTGTCTTTAAATTGCCAACCGGTCTAAGGCACCACCCCCTCCAAAGCTCTTCCCTTAAGAAAAAGTAAAAGAAAGAACTGAAGAGGAACTATTGCATCCACTACTAGTGTAAATAATTTTCACAATTGGCTTAAAATTGCCCCCGCAAAATCAACTATTATCACAGTCAGTAACTACAATATAATTGCCGCAATAATATTCCCAATCGTATAAAAATCCAAAAACATTGAAAAGAAAGAAATTCTAAAAATTCAATGTAAAAATTAAGAGCATACCAAGTCAAGCTCCGCATTATCAGCCATTTGTAGAGCCTCACCTTTTGACACTATTCCAACCTACACAATGCAGGAGACACTGGTTAAATACCCATTTTGGTGCATCATTATGCCATCACTTATAATCTACAGTGTAGTCCAAGTACTCACCATGTTTTGCTGCTGATCAATAAGCCTAACTTTATCTGACCTATTTTAAAAAAAAAAAAAACCAGCAAACACCAAAATCAAATACCCAAAAGTAAAATTTAAATTAAAAAATCCTCACTTTAGCGCTATAAGATTAAAGATTCCATTTTTATGACAACTTAGAAAGGCTAAAGCCTTATAGTTACCTGATGGAAGAAATATCAAGTGCCTGATCATCATTAGACTTGGGCTTTCGGGAGGACCCACCTCCTCCTCCGTAGCGGGATACAATAACGGTGGTTGTAGAGGAGACGGAGGGCCATCGGGTGGCGGGTCTTTGGAGGCGTAGAGCGAAGAGGTTGGAGTGAAAAGAGAGGGGTCTGAGGGGTTTTGAGAGTTGGAGTTTGAAGGGATGATGGAAAGTGCTGGTGAAACCAGCCATGGCGGGTGGAGAGAGGCTGCAGTGTGCCGAGTTTCAATTTTAGAACATGGATTGGATCTTATCCGTTATTTTAGCTTCTTTGTTTCGGCAGTAATGTGATTTTGCCCGGATCTAGGCCCCCGTTTTGGCTGGGATTTTAATCAAATTAAAATTAAAAATATAATCGTTATTCCATCATACTCATCTAAGGCAATGCATGATGGCTCGGGATAAGGATATTATGGATAATGTTCGTACTCTTTTACTTTAGTTTCTACCTCCATTTACTCTAAACTTTAAATTTTTGGATTTACATAATTATTTGACTGAATTTACGTCATCACCTTAATACCAAGCATAGTTCTTCTCAATGCTATTTCATGAATTTATAGAAAGGGCCATTAAACTCATTTGGTAATTTTTCTTTCTCTTTTCAAAATATTGTTTACCATCTACATCCTTCGAGGTTAGAATTGTTGAAATTGATGCCCACTTGGTCAACACAGCTCTACAGAATAATGGAGTGGACAACTCCTATTTTGGTATCTTAAGTAAAGAGTGCCGACTTCTTGCTTGAGCTTTCTCAAACCTCAATTTCCATTGAGTTTGAAAATCGGATAATCAAGTTGCTCACACACTATCTAAAGCCGCTAGTTCCTTACAAGATAAGATTGATTGGTCTTACTTTCCTCCTTTATTTATTTCAAATGTACTCATTGCTGACTTGAGGAATGAATAACTTTATTTCCTCCAAAAAAAAAAATTATATTTCCTTTTCATAATAAAATTTTTTATTTAACAAATTAAGGTTAGTTATCGCACGCTTGTATACCCATCTTTGCACCTCTTCACCGATAGGTGCCATCATTCTTCAATCAATTTAAATGAATAAAATCAAATTCAAAGACTCGTCAAAACCTGATTTTGTGATTTGACTTTTTCATATTATAATCTTCAATTATTCTTGTAATGAACAGATGATTTCACAATTTTAATAACAGTAAAAGATCATTTTGTCTCTTTTGTATTACTTAATTATCACAGTTCCACATGAACTCATCACCGCAACTCCACTAAAGTTTTTTGCATTACATAATATGTAAGCGGATAACTTTGTTACAAGAAAGAAACTTTCATTCCACAATGCAACCCTTATACAAGCTATCAATTTTCATGTCCAACATTAGAAAAACAAAAGAAAAAAGGACATTTAAGAAATCATATATTGGGCAAAAGTACAACAAGAAACATGGAACCCAAATCAGATCTAATCTCTCAACTTCTTAGTAATTTAGTCAACCTCTTCAATCTTCAGCCTAGTGCCACCACCAGAGGTATCAGAACCACTACCACCACCACCCCTACTAGTATGTCTTCACCCACAGGTGCACCGCTACCACCTTGATCCATCTTTGAAATAATAGGATTACAAATTCCTTCAAGCTCATCAACTTCGGCCAACTGGTTCCTATCCACCCACTCAATTGCCACCTCCATAGCACTCTCAATCTTCTGTTTCTCCAATGGATCCAAATTGCTAGCAAACTTCTCATCCATAACAATGTTCCTCATTATATACGCGTAATTCTCTAACGAATTCTTCACCTCCACCTTCTTCTTCACTTCCTCGTCCTCAGCCTTGTACCTCTCAACATCTTGCACCATTTTTCTTGGTATCTTCTTTGCTCAATCTTCCTATATCATTCGTGATTGTGATCTTATTCTTCACACCGGAAGTTTTGTTCTCTGCCATGACATTCAGGATGCCATTAGCATCAATGTCAAAAGGTCACATTGATCTGTGGCACACCTCTAGTACAGGAGGAATGCCTGTGAGCTCAAACTTCCCAAGAAGATTGTTTCCCTGGTTCTTGCTCTTTCAGCTTCATACACTTGGATGAGGGCAGCAGGTTGATTATCGGAGTAAGTCGAGAAAATCTGCTCTTTCTTTGTCGGAATTGTGGTGTTGCTTGGAATCAAAGTAGTCGTGACTTCACCAGTAGTCTTAAGGCCAAGACTCAAAGGTGTGACATCAAGCAAAAGCTGTTGGTTAATTGTGTAGTGAAATGGTTGTTTGTGATTGATGAAGTGAATGGTAAAGTTTAAGTCGCATGAGCGTAATTAAACTCAATAAGATCCAATTCAGTGGGTGTGTAGAAGGAAAGATTCCTTAACTTGGTGGAATCATGACTGCAAGAAAATCAGACGATCTTGTGTTATATAATTATTAAAATTATTTGTTGTTCAAAATTTGGGTTGAAATATGAACGAATTAATGATGAAATTAGAAGACAATGTTGGATGAAATTGGAAGGCAATTTTGGAAGATTTCTGCCTAACCATGTGTAAACAGAGGCCAAATGGTCATGTGTACACAAGAAGTTGTCTTCAGGAAATAGAAGCAATTTTGCATCTACTATGCATACATAAGGATATAACCATGCATACACATGGTTAAAAATTAGGCGTATGGTTGATTTTTCATTTGAATTTGTGGTGCCTTTTGGTGGTATAATGTTAGAAATCTATAAATAAGTGATAGATTTCCAATTCCAAACATAAGAAAATAACATAAGATTTCATCNGATTTTTCATTTGAATTTGTGGTGCCTTTTGGTGGTATAATGTTAGAAATCTATAAATAAGTGATAGATTTCCAATTCCAAACATAAGAAAATAACATAAGATTTCATCATTCATTTCTACTTTCTAATCAGATTCAAAGTAGCGAACAAAAGATATTTGTGGTTTGTAATTATTTTAAATAAATTTATGGAAGCTTGTAAAATTCGAGTTTTGTATATATATGGAATGAATGTATTGGATTATGAATCAGCCTATTATTATCTATTTGAAATCTCTATTATGTAGTTAATTTTATTCATGTTTTTTTTACCGTCAATAATTCAAGTGTTATAAAAGGAGTAATGTGTGACGATGCGTGGATGCCAAACTATGGGCTAGAGGAGCTTAGGCGAGGCATATGCGTAAAAAACGTAAAAAAACGTTTTCCTATTTTAATTTTTAATCAATTAAAAATAATACTTACTAAACAATTAAAACAAATTTATAGGAACTTTATACATATTCTCGAAATTTTTAATAAAGCAACAAACCACAAAATTATAAATACATAATATTCCATTGTTTAAGAAAATAACATAAGATTTCATCGTTCATTTCTACTTTCTAATCAGATTCAAAGTAGCGAACAAAAGATATTTGTGGTTTGTAATTATTTTAAATAAATTTATGGAAGCTTGTAAAATTCGAGTTTTGTATATATATGGAATGAATGTATTGGATTATGAATTAGCCTATTATTATCTATTTGAAATCTCTATTATGTAGTTAATTTTATTCATGTTTTTTTTACCGTCAATAATTCAAGTGTTATAAAAGGAGTAATGCGTGACGATGCGTGGATGCCAAACTATGGGCTAGAGGAGCTTAGGCGAGGCATATGCGTAAAAAACGTTAAAAAACGTTTTCCTATTTTAATTTTTAATCAATTAAAAATAATACTTACTAAACAATTAAAACAGATTTATAGGAACTTTATACATTTTTTCAAAGTTTTCAACAAAAATATAAGTTTCAAATTTGAATACAAAATAGTAAGTAAATAGCATATGAACTTAAATCTTATCTAACTCTTTATCGGACTCCAATTCAATAACATCTTCTTCATCTAATTCGTCTTCCGTGTCTTCTGATACAAAATCCTCTTCGTCGGAATCACTTATTTCATTATGAGGATTTCTAGCAACTCTCGAAAGTTTTAAGATATTATTTTTTCACTCCATCATACTCCTCATCATCACAACTCTCTATAATACAAGATTGTGCATTTAATAATTTTTAACTTCAAAAAATTGTTAAAAAATAAATAAAATTATGCTAATGTGCGCCAAGGCACGCATAATTGCGCCTAGGTGCGCATTAGAGGTCAACAATTGTTGTTGACCGCTAAATAAGACGACACACTACTTGGCTTGGCGTTTTGACCTCGCAGCACCGTCTAGGCGTGCCTTTTAGAACACTGAATAATTCTATTGTAATTAACTCTCTTTTTCAAGGCAAATTAAATATATCATAGTCGCGACATGAATCTATTCCTAGTTCGAATTCGAATATATAGAACACATTCAGTTTCACGATTATTTCAAAAATTACACACGTGATAAACATTATTCCTAGTAGCTATTGCATATATGTTAATAAGTAGTGTTCTAAACTTATTCTGAGCATCTTAGTACTACAATAAGCAACTATATATTTAATTGATAATCAAGCAATCAAATAATAAAATTATGCGTGCAAGATTAATAAAAAAAAAATGGAAGCATTTAATTAACTATTTGTCTTGGATTAAAAATAAATAATAAAATATTTCATCTTCATCCAATATATAAAAAGAATTAGCCTAGCATGCCGTCTAATAAATCACACAAAAAGATTTGAAAAAAAATTGATCGAAACTGAAAAAAAAAATATTGGTAAGTGAAAAATCAATTTTTTCTTCTTTAATCTTCAATACGGACTTTCAATCTTCTATCTTTTGTGTTAATTGCCTTTGAATCCAGTGCAAGTCTCATTCTTGTGGTGATAAATAGGGTTTTTATATGTGTTCTTTCCTTCGACCGCCCATTGTAGGTTGAATTTGATTTCCATAAGAGTTTGAATCAAAAGAGGAATCTACCCGTTTTTTCCAGAAAATGCCCTCGCGCTTGTAGCTTTGGCCCTTTGCTCTTGGTAAATGAACCGTAGGGTGTCGCGCGTGCACACTTTTGTGAAAAATTTCCTTTTTGTTGCATTTTGGTCTTCATTCATTTTAACTCGTTCTGATATCTTCTTGTTCCTCTATCTTCCAGTTCTATTTAATTGACTCCACACATTTTCCAAACATAGATATTATGTCCGAATCAACTATTAGCACTTTGCAATTTAGTCCACAAACTTTGGATTCAATCTATTTTAGCCAATTTTTTGCTTCTTTTGTCCAATTCCATTGTTTTTCATAGAGATGCACCTAACAAACGAAATATATACAAAATTATGCCTCAATTCATTTAAAATAACAATAATTGTTCTAGTTTAACAATTAAAATAAGTGTACAAAATACACTTATTAGCCACCTTGTCGTTTTCGAGTAATAATTTGACATCAATTATGTTTAGGATGAGTTAGCATTGTCACTTACTGTTTATGATTTTCATTCTTTTTGCCTATATACATTATTGGTGGAGTTCCGTTTCTCCTTCTTCACCTTATATTCTATTAGTGTCTTCAGATTCCCAGTCGATCTTCCAATATTACCACAAAATTAACATATTGAAAATAATTTATTTTTTTTCACAAATTATTTTCAGATTTTAATTTAAGTGCACTCTTAAATGTTGTGTTTCTTGAATCTTGAATTTGGGTTCGTTGAATAATAGAGTACAACTGTACAAGTAAAAATCAAAATAGTGGCACTAGCGAAAAAATAAATTCAACAATAACATAAACTCTTCAATTAGAATTTTGATGTAAAATGATGTAGGGTATTGCCATTAAGTCCACCATCGTTTCACATTCATACCTTACTCACATTATGCTGGATTTTAAAAAACCTTCTAAATTTGGGTGTCTTCAATTAGAATTTTAATGAAATCCATTAAAATTTAATTTAAATTTCCAATTGAGAGTTTATAGAATATTTGAATGGATTTCAAATTTAAAAATATATATAACCAAATCTTTTAAAATTTTACCATATTTGATGAGATTCTTATAAAATTTATGAAAATATATTCAAATCCACGAAATTAATTAAAATTTATAATTTTTTTAAAATCAATCAAAATCTTAGTTAAGGATACTCTCATAAGTATTGTGTTAGAAATTTAGTTTCGAAAAATATATTTTTTGGGATAACGTTCTTTTCTAGATTATTACATCTTGCAAATCAATACAGTTAATCAAATAGAAGTTTATGGCGGAACGCGTGAGTAGAGATAGGAATTTAAATCTCTTACTTTGATCCAACAACCTTTGATATTCTTGAAATGTTTTTTTAACTTTTGAATCATTTTTAGTATTTGATCATAACAGGTGAGTGGGCACTGTGACATCAAGACCTAACTAAGAACCCTAAACAAAGACTTGCTCTATAAACAAAACATATTAGTTTTCAAAGATTGAAAAAGATACAAAATAGTGTCTTTTGTACTAACAACCCTATTTAGTATACATATACTCAAAATATTGCAACTCCATTTTATAAAAGTAATAAAACCATGTTATTCATTCAATAACAATCGAAGTTTGTTATCTTATTATAGTAAAGTCATAATATTTCCAAGCCCATTTTGCCAAGAACATCCCTGTTTCAAAGTACGTTCATGCATAATCCAACAACTTAATGGGAACGCTTTGACATTGTCTCCATCGGGCTCACCTCGTTTCAAGATGCTCCTATATTATCCACCCATTCCACATGAATGATTCACCCCAAACCTAATCTGTTAAATACATCCCCGTTTCAAGCATGTTTATACATTATCCACCAACTTTAGAGGAATGCTCAGACATTGTCTCCGCCACCGCCCCCTATTATCCAGACACTCCATGGGAATACCTTAACGTCGATTCGAACACGATACCTCTAACTTCGATATCAACTGATGTGGGAGTACATCCATTACTTTGTTCAAAAGCTACACTCATGACACAAATGTAATTCATCGTATGACATCTATAATTAAATCCGAGAATTCATCCCAACTCCAATCCTTTCAGCCCGCCTCCATTTTCGTCCATGCTCTTACATTAGATAGACTACCCACCATTAACATTTGAACAATTACCATCTACTTTATGATTTTGTGGGATCTTTCTTTTGTGGTACGCTCTATTGTCAAATTAAATTTTACTTGTGCTGCTCATCATATTAAATTCACATAATAATATTTTAGGCTAAAAAGTATAATGATATATATTTCCCGATTTTATATTTCATTGAGGGTGTATTTAATGAATATTATTGAGAAAATAATGTATTTTAAATAGTGATATGATGAGAAATGTGTGGTTAAAAAGTAAGAAAAATTATTGATTTGATGAAAAATATTATTCTATTGAAAAATGTGTGGTTGAAAATAAACTGAATAAGAAATACAAATATTGAAATAGAGAAAAATGCTCGTTCAAAAGGAAAAAAAAAGGATTATAAAGTAGAATAGGTGACATATAATCGGTGTAAATTTCATATAGGACCATTAAACGTTCAATAATTTTTTAATTAAGTCATTGAACTTCATTTTAGTTCGAAATCTCACCAATATGTTATATTCCATCCCATCATACATAAATTGACGTAAAATGCTTAGCCGGCAGCCATAATTATGATATCTAAGGGGTGTTTGATGAAGATTAAAATTAGTATTTTAGTAAATTGTGATAGAAGTTGTTGAAATATGTGGTTAAAAAGTTTTGAAACCCATGAAAGACGTGGTTAATATTGGTTATTTGACATTGACTTATATTAAAATATGATTTTAATCAGAAACAAACAGGCTTCTAAAAACTAAAATGGTAAAATGATGGTTACTATATTATTTTTAGATTATAAAGTAAAATTGCATATCTTCTTCAACCGTGCTACGTGTACAACG
>CAIGRS010051500.1:0-12724 GCA_903798395.1 Fraxinus floribunda | reverse complement strand
AAAAGATATAAGAAATAACAATCTTGATCTGCTGGAAGAATCTTGACTTTGCCTAAATGTTTACCATAAATCAAGAAAAAACATTCTCTGTCCTGATTTCTCATATCTTTTAGAGTAATCTTTTAAATTACAAAAATACTAAATGTACATCCGTTGATGTACATTTAGTTTCACAGTCTTCTCACATAGGGGGTGTGGTTCGCGATTTTAAAAATTATGGGTCCCACCCCTTATGTGAGAGAGCTGTCAAAATGAATGTGAACCAAATGTGTACCTTTAAAACCCGTTTTGTAGGGATTAAAAGTCAATTAAAATTGAAAATATAGTTATTATTGGATTCCACTTCTCTAATAAAAGTCAAAAATAACGACTAATTTTTCAATTTTACTCCGATTTTAATCCCTATCGAACGGGCTCCCAGTAAAGTTCTTTAAATTAAGGAACAAGTTGGTAGGACTATTCGAATTCGTGGGCCCCACCCCTTATGTGAGAGAGTTGTCAAAATGAATATGAATCAAATGTGTACATCTAACAAAGTTTTTTAAATTAAGGAACAAGTTGGTAAGACTATTCAAATTGAAAGTTTATGAAGCAAGTCAGCACGTGATCAGTTCACTCCATTCTCAAGTACGAATTGGCTCGCTTTGTGGGTACAATCGAGCTTGAACTTGGTCAAGCTATGTAGCTCGAATCTCGATATGATTTATTTAGGACGTGTTCGGTATGACTTAAAATTCAATTAAAATTGAAAATATAACTGTTATTAGATCTCACTCGTCTAATAAAAGTCAACAATAACGGCTATTTTTTCAAATTTAATTCGATTTTAATCTCTACCGAACACTCCCTTAATTGCCAACAACACCTAACCCAACCAATCAACCCTTTAATAGCAGGAAAACCACCCCACCCTCACCACTCACACGTGTGCACCCTCCTACCACATTTCAAATCTTTCATGTCAACCAATTTCCTCAATAGGAGAACAAACCAAACATGAACTCTCACCTTCTCGGTCACCATTTTGACCTTTACTTTTCTGATTCTTAAGTGACAGATGCTAGGTTGGTTGAAGTTTGAGACCTTGGACTTTAGTAATCGAAGGTCCAAGATTCCATCATCACAACTAAGGGTGGACATAGATTGAATTGGGTCGATTTTTGCATTAACCTAAACACAACTCAACATGATCGGTTTGATCAATATCTAATTCAACCCAATCCGTTTAAAGGTTGAAACTCAACCTAACCCAACTCAATCAAGTATTGGTCAGCTTGGGTTGCATTTGTTGGTTTGTGACAACTTATCAATAAAGATTAAAGTCGTTAAATTTTCTATTATATTAAATTTGAATAGATAAGATTAAATAGTAAGTAAATAAATAAAATTATCTATTATCTTATTCAATATTCATTAATCGAGCCTACAAAGAACAAATGTAATTACAATTAGACTATTTTATTACTTTAATTCAGCCAAGAAAAACAAGTAATTATGTATGCGTACTTTACACAATTGTATACAAAAAGACCTAAAAACATTATTATTTAGGTGAAGGATAATGCACACCTTAGTGAATATATATTTTACATTGGATAAAAGATGAAATTTTGTTGTAAAAAGAGACCTAAAAAGAGGTTTTTATGGCATGCATTACATGCCGTAAAAAGTACATTTTTGTTGTAGTGATTAGTTAAAATATATTTTACATTTGATAAAAGATGAAATTAATGTACAACATAAAATGATTCTTAATAAGGTAAATTTTTTGAAATGAAATTTTGAATCTTAATATGGTATTAAAGTCTAAATATTCTAATAAGACATTTGTATGCATTTTAGGTTCCTTTTACTTTTTAAATTATCCGTTCGTACTTTTTAGGCATTTTATTTTATTTTTTATTTTTTTAAAGTAGACGGGTCTGGTTGAATGAGTTGATTCGATTTTCATAGGTTATCTCATAACCCGACCCAACCCGCCTACATAACCACCTAACCCAATTCGTGTAAAAACAACAAAAAAATTGACCCAAACCGGTGGGGTTGGACGATTTTGACGGATTTGGTCGGATTTTGCCCACCCCTACTCACAAACTTCAAAAGCTCGTGACTCAAATGGTGAACTTTGACATATTATATAAAGGTTATTAGCAAAAAATGTTCATACGTTTGAAATTCATTGTGCAAAACATCCTCACCATTTTTTTTAACATATCACCCCTATTTACACATTTCATTGCATAAATCATCATTTCCACAATGTAATTTTCCATAAATCATCTTTTCTTTTCATTGTGCAAAACATTTCCACCTTATATTTTTTTACATATTCACTTCTATTTACACATTTCATTGCAAAAATCATCATTTCCACAATATATTTTTCCTTAAATCATCTTTTCTTTTGTTGTGTAAAACATCCTCACCTTGTATTTTTTTTTTTACATTTTCACCTCTATTTACACATTTCATTACACAAATCATCATTTCCACAATGTATTTTTCCATAAATCATCTTTTCTTTTTATTGTGCAAAACATCCTCACCTTGTATTTTTTTTTTTTTTTTTTTACATTTTCATCTCTATTTACACATTTCATTGCATAAATCAGCATTTCCATCCATTTTTATCAAATTCCTCAATAAAAAGATGTGAAATGATGAATATACCATCTTATTTAGAGCCTGTTTGGTAGGGCTATTAATTAGATTAAAATTGAAAATATGGCCGTTGTTGGGTCCCGCTCGTCTAATAAAAGTCAACCATAACGGCTAGTTTTTCAATTTTAATCCAATTTTAATCTCTACCAAACACACTCTTAAATAAAAAAAATAGAAAAGAAAAGAAAAATAAAAAAAACAAGTTGCAACCGTACTCCTAATTTTTAAAAAAAAAAAATGCAAATGAAGCTCAAATAAATTATTAAAATTGTTTTTAAAAAAAATATTTTCGTTTATCCTTCTTCATCCTCCCTCACCACCACTACCAAATTAAAGAACTAATCCCACTTGAATTTTTAGATAACAGAAAACCCATGGTCTTATCACTTTCCACCATTGAATTCGGGGGGAAGGTACACAATTCAGTATATACATTGTTGGAAAATATTGCTTCCACTTAAAGGGGTTGAAGAAGAAACCAAAAATTGTAATCAAGAATTTCAAAGAACAATAAAAAAAGGCTTAAACACGAAAATGATATCGTTGTCTTTAAACGGTATTTGCCCCATCTCAAATTGAATTTGGTGCTTCAAGGATTTTTTGACAAATGGTTTGTAGGATTTATTAAGCCTTATAATAGAAAAACACTTAAACACTTAGGGGATGTTCTATTTGTATTTCAGTTTTGTGTTTTTAGTTTTAAATTCATTTTGTATTTTGTGTTTTGAGCGTCCATTTTGAGATTGTTTAAAATTTGTTCTTTTTGGCATTTTGAAAAACTGTTTTCAAAAATTAAAAAAATGGAAAACTCATTTCCCGTCCCCTCTCTCTTTCTCTCTCTTAACGAAGCCCACCGCCACTACCTTCATCTCCTCCGCCGCTGGTAAAACTGGCCTTGACGGCTTGACCCATGGTTGGGCAAGGTGCACCGGTGGAGAGGAGGCTAACCCATGTGGTCTACTATCGTGGGACTGCGTCGAAATTTACAAAACTTGGATCGCGACTGTCGTTCTTCTCGGATGAAATCGGAACATTGCAGAGTTTTTTGGGGTGGATTGGGGATATGGTTGGAGTCACCTGGGGATAAGCATTTGATCAGTGGTGTCGCACAACCTTGGGCATCGTCGGATGTAAAGTTTTCAACACAAACAGGTAGTGCCGAATGGTTTTTTGGCTTCCAATTTCTGCTAATTCATGTTGTTTCGTGGTTGATGAATGATGGAGGTGATAGATGGGAGTGATGCGAGGTTGTTGATGGTGGAATCCGACGGTCTAGGTGGCCGGAAAGTGGCTTCCAATCTGTTTTTGATGGCGGTGGTTGTAGTGGTGTTTCTGTAGCTGTGGTAACGGCAGTGGTGGGTCGCGGTGATGCAGTGGTGGTTGAAAACACCTAAAAGGCGTTTTGAAAATTTTGGCTTGATTATAACGAAAAACACAAAAGGGTTTTCTTTGTAAATTTTGAACTTGTTTTCGAAAACGCGTTTTCAAAAATAGGAAAGAGAACGCGTTTTCACTATTTTGAAAAATAAAAAACAGATACGACTTAAAAATGGTAAAGAGAATAGACCCCTAGTGTTTTCTACCCAAACTTCAAGAATACAAGGAGGAATTTTGAATATGAATGAAAAGAATTTTTCGCATTTGGAATGGAATATGATTTCAATGGATTTCTATATTATTTTCAATATGTTTTGTATTGATCTCAAGACATCTATTTATAAATCTCCATTAATACCCACGAAATGGAGTAAAAAATTTGTGAAAAGTTGAAGTCACAACAAATTCAAACAAAAAAGCCAACATTACGGCTACTTTTTTGTTATATTCTATGCGGTCGCATAGAAGAATCATCTGCAGGGCTCGAAATCCATGTAGGTCTATATACGATCGCATTCCAGACAAATTACGCAGTTTCATAGTATATACTTTTGGCATCCAAATCAATTTCTCATTTCAAATCCAATTTTATTAATTTTGAACAACAATTTCAACGGAAATTATTTATTACAGAAAGAATATTTCAATCTTAAATAGTAACACACAAAGTATGAATCACGTTGTCCTAGGCAAGAATCGCATTAGTGTTATGTCAAATGCTATTTTTAGTGTACATCACTTTATCAGAATTCCCAATTAGATAGATATGATTATCTGTTTTTGTTTCTGCCTTCGTCAGTTCAAGTTTTTCTCACGCTGTTTTTGTAAGAATGTGTACTTTACTTGGCTCTTCGGAATTCTATAGGTACCTTTACGAGATAGCTCCAATTTGTTGAAAATTATTTTTCATCAAACTTCTATACTAAGTTTTCTGGATCCTCCTTGCTCTTTTTTAGTATTTGTGTTTTTCAATTTCTGGTAATTTATCAAAGAAACATTTCCCTATCAAAAGATGATGGAAGCAGAGTAGTGTTGAGAAGCAACTCCTTCAAGCAGTAACTTGTTTTGTATTTGGTCAAGTTTCAAGAAGTTGTAGATGGTTTTCTCTAGAATTATAATGGTAGTTGCAAATATTAATGAGGACTTCTTGTTTCTACCTTCTTCATTCTCCTTTTGTTCTTTATCAAAAATAAAAAGTGGTACTTAGATGCATCTCATACATGGATTCATATGCTCTAGGCAAAGGCCATGTTTCTGGTGTTCTTCCAATCACAATGGCCAAGATGCCTATACTGAAAGTTGTTGATAATTTTAAATAGTTTCCTAGATTTCTGCTAGATTGTTGTTCTTAAGAATCTCTGTACGGTTCTATACCAATGATATGTTATCTAATTGGTTACATACATCTTATTATTAAAAAAAAAAAATTTGTCTCCGTGCAGTACAGAGACAATTTTTTTTCCTCCGTGCAGCATGGAGACAATTTTTATTTTTTTTTGTTCTTTTTTCCTCTTCCAGCATTTATCATATACAACGTTGAGCCATAAATTAATTGTACAACAACCTCCATATTTTACGACTTAACTAAAATCTCACAACTTTATCAATTATTGAATTTCATGTGGATGTGGATGAGATACTTGGATATAGCTTTGCTGACTTTTGTATTGTTAATTTGCATGAACTAAAAGGTGTTTTCATTAACTTCCATGAAGAATTGCATTCTTTAAGCTTTAGGAGTATAAGAGCTATTTTCCTCTAGACAAACTACAAACTAAGTTTTGTTCTCAATTAATTTGAAGTCGGCTACATGAAATTTTTTCACGAGTCTCTTTGGTGATTTCTAATTTTCTAGATCTCCAACTCCCGCAATAGTCTGTGTTATCTATTTTTCTCTATTAAATTATTAGATTTTTTTTATCATTATTCTAAGCCATAGGTTTGTGTTGAAAGATCAAAGAATGAGGACTCGGCAAATTAAGGAGATGATAGTCATTTCTTATGGTTGTAGATGTGAAGTTTAATGATGTTTATATGTATTTTATTTTATGCTTCTATCGAGCATTCGAGTTATTAGTTGTGCTTTGATACAGGCACATTATTGTAATTTTATAGGCTCACATTAGCTTCTTGTCGAAGTTTCACGTTCATTAAATATTTTTCTAGATCCTGTGATATTACTTTCCAGCAATTATTTTCCCTTTTGCAAAAACTTTTAATTTTTTTCGTATCATTAATATTTTAATGCTTTGAAGTTGATAAATTGTAATAAAAGTATTTTGTTAGGTTTGATTTCTCTAATTGTTTTTTGATATACCAATATATGATGAACCAATATAAAGATAAATTTAATTTTAAAAAAATGGATAAGGAGGGCAATGGATTCAAAAAGATCGAGCATAAAGTGATGAAATCATGTTTAGACTTGAATAATACGTGCACATATAATAAATTTTTAAGAGAAGTTTTCTAATAAATCCTTGATAAGAAAAGGAAAATATGTTGGGATCTCAATATGTGTATAACTCCATTGAAATAATATAGTGACTCTAAGGGGAAAGCAGAAAGTGCTGACCTGAGGTTGTCCATTATACTGGCCAATACAAATAACTAAGTGTTCTTCTTCATTTCAATTATTACCGACTTATTATAGTTACATTTATTGGAAGTTTATTCCGTAATCCTAATATCCGATCCTACTTCGTTGATTTTCTCCTCACCGTTGATGAATTTCTTAATTTCTGGATTTCAGAACATTTTCTTCTTTTGGCTACAGGTTTACCTTGCATTGTAGGGCTTTTCAAAGGTATAATCTCATTTTGAATAATTTTATTATTTAACGCCACCTTATATTAAGTTATTTATAATTACTTTACAAGAAATCAACACAAACACCCTTTAAATGCTTCAATACTAAAGATTTATTTGCATTACATCGAAGATAATTTCTTAAAGTATACCCAACTTTACTCTATCACCTTTTAATAGCTTTCATTTGTGTGATTACTGAATTGTTCTTCTACTTAATGTTATTTCTTTCAGTTATTTTATGCTTAGTTCTATGATTTTAAATCACATGGATTCATTGAACTTTGTTTGGTGTATTTGTCAAGAAAATTCTGATGCAGCTGAAGAGTAGATTACATTCTAGGAATAATTTGGGTCTTAGAATCACTTTTTCTTCTACGGTTACAACATGTTTCTCGGTAATCCCAACTTATGAATCATTTACTTTAATTTGTAACCTTATATTCGCTACTTGTACCAGCTTTCACTACTGTTGCTCGATCATTTTCAAGTATTTGAGTTCTCTCTGACTCCAACTTCGCTCCTTCCTCTTTCTCAATGTGTTGTCCCTTACTTCTCTCCTCCTCCAGC
Source organism: Fraxinus floribunda (assembly GCA_903798395.1). Lineage (NCBI taxonomy): Eukaryota > Viridiplantae > Streptophyta > Magnoliopsida > Lamiales > Oleaceae > Fraxinus > Fraxinus floribunda. Next base: position 5,308 of record CAIGRS010051500.1, on the reverse strand, counting down.
TCAATCGCGGCTTTAGGATCCCTCACCTTCAAATCTTCATCACCTTTTGGACCAAGCAGTGAATTCCTGCTATCACAACCGCCTTTAATCCCTCCCACCTAACACTCCAACACCGGAGTTTGGTTGTTTTCATTTACTATTGAGTTAATGTTCTCTTAATTTCATGTCAATCAAGCTAAAAACTTTTAAGTATTGTGTGTAATTTTAGATTTATTATTATAGATACTTCCTATGTGCTTATTTAAATTAAGATGAATTTTTACTTTTATTTTTTATGTAAAGCTTTAAATTCCAATATTTAAATGTAAGATTGTCGTATTTGATAATTTATCGGCTATATATTCAAGTTGAGCCTCATGTTTGAGGTACTGATGTTAACCTTTCTAGCCCAAATGATATTTATTGGATTCATAAAGTGGATATTGTGTTCGCTATTTATGTACGTGGTTGAGTTATGTTGCTAAATGAAAGTGCATAATATTTTTTTGAATTTGAGGCAATTAATATGTTGGCCAGCTAAAGCTATGCATGTCTAATCTAAGTTCATTAATGCGTATGGTTGAAAAAGATGTGAAGATTAAAATATAGCGTGCGAGTAAACTATAGTGATGAACAACACATTAATGTCTCCAAATTATATTGTACTAAGAGAATACATGAATTGCACTGTTTACTCCACTGTTTTAAATATAATATTCATAACGCGTCATTGATGACATCACAGCGATGTCATGTATTTCTCCCCTTACCAATTTTATCATTTTGCTTCCTTGCTATTTGTTGTGGCCATTTTTTCATCTTTATCTTTTTCTCTTTTGCTTCTTAGATCCCCTTTGTAGACAACACAAACCCTAACAAAAAATCAACAATTTTTCTTTATTGTTCATTGCAGTTGGTTTCTTGGGTTGTATTGTGTCTGGCGTACTATTTACCTTCAGTCTACTTCATTTTTTTTCCACGATTTGGCTTCCTTAGACGGAAATCAGATCCCGAGATGTGCTTATTCCGCCACCTCCCTGTAGACTGAAGGTAAACATCACGCCGACACAATACTTCTTGGGTAGTATTGTGTTCGGCGTGCTATTTACTTTCAGTCTACTTCATTATTTTTCCCACGATTTTGCTTCTTTAGACAAAAATCACATCCTTACCTGTGCTTATTCCGCCACCTCCTTATACACATTAACAAAGTTGTGTTACTGTCATACGGTTTATTTTCATTTTCGGATCTTTATTTTTATTTTTGACCTTTTTAATTTTATTTTTTGGTGGTCGAATGGTGCAATGTTTACTGTTTAGTCTTTGCTCCATCCGTTTCTGATATAAAATGGTTCACTTTTACATGTGTACAAAGTTCATTTCTTTGATGCTTAGATATACAGGTTTGATTTTCTTTGTAGGAGCATCATTTGAAAGTCTAAATTTTCCTTTTTTCAGGATTTTCCTGACTCTGTGTTTGTGGACGCCAATTTGTTTACGTTAGAAAACGAATTACACAATAGTTAATTTAATTCTATAAACCAAATTGTTCACATTATTAACACTATATAACTAAATGTTTACACGATCTAAAATATAACGTTTTATAACGAAATCTCTTATATAATTATAATTGTTATCGTGTAACTCATAATCCCACTAGTATTAATGATAAGGAACTTCTTGCAACACCTTGGAACTCTGTAGTTGTATAATATTTATACGAGTATTTGTTTGTTGCAATCCCTATTTGACAATGGGTGGAGCTACTTGGGGCTGCCCCTGCTGGATTTTGTGGAAAAATCAGTTGAAGATTTAGAAAATTTCAGTTTATACGTTGTCTCTCTCTAATTCCAAAAGCTGCATTTCTTGATGGTGAAAATGACCTTCGAAGCTTAGCTGAAGCCGACACCTTTGGTAATTTCTTTCCTATATTTGTTTCTGCTCTTGTATGAGAAATAGAAATAGAAAGTCGACACAGCAAAATTGTGAGGGATTTGGTGGGAATCCGGAAAGGTGAAGGGGGAAATTGTGAGGGAGATTTCATTTTTGGGAGGAGGCGAGGGAAAATGGAGGTGTTGGGACAAAAAATGGAAAGGGCATTGGGAACAGTGGAGGTGGAGGTGGAGGTGGAGGAAGCAGAGAAAAGGGATTTTTTTTTCTAATTATTATAATTTATTTGGCACTTGTCAGCACTTTTTAAAAAAAATTTGAGATTATAATTACAATTAGTTCTTTATTTTTTTTTTCCATCATTTTTATTTCATTTAAGTAGGATGATATATTTGTCATTTTAGAACTTTTTATTAAGAAATTGGATGAAAACGGATAGAAATGATGATTTCCGCAATGAAAGGTAAAAATAGAGGTAAAAATGAAAAAAAAAAAATTGCAAGGTTAGAACATTTTGCACAATGATAATCAGAAACAACAGTGATAATCAGCCCATTGTTATTTATTCTTCATAAACCTATACGAGCAAAAAAAACTATAAAATCTACTCATTGCCTTTTTTACCTTATCTTTGGTATGGAAAAACTTCATCTTCATGCTAGTTGTTTCCTTCTCTGATGACCTTGATGCACTCGATTCAGACGAAGGCAACACCATCACATGCCTCTTTGATGTACTCGATTCGATCTGACTCGGCAACACCATCATGTGTCTCTCGATAAAGTAAGAAAATGAAACTAACTCGTAAGAATCATACAAAGGACTCCCACAATCCCATACGGATGCAGCAGCTTCTTCTTCTTCTTTCTCCATAAGTATTCAAGATACAAATTAATTAACTACTAATTATAGAACTTCAAATAACTTGTTTGCTGAGAGAAATTTAATATTTACAAAATTTGAATTATATATAAATCTAAGGAAAGACACATGGAATCATAGTATTGGATGCAAAACAATTGTTGTTAGGTAAGAGTTGTTAGCTTAGCATTTTCCTTGTGGTTCTATTTGTGATGTACCTAACAACATATATGATCTGAGGCATGCAACTCAACTTCTCTTTTCATATCTACTATTATTATAATAAGACCTACTATTGATTTCATTTAAGATATATATGTTATGTTAGAATTGAAATTTTTTTATCTTATCCACAAGATCGGCTTACTTATTTTTCCACCACCTCCCGGCATACCTGTATATGAAGAATAAGATTAAAACTAAACATTGATGCTACAAGCTCGACCAACGAAATCAAAGACGCTATAAAAGAGTTAAATATTGACGTAAACGAGTCTCATAAACGGTCTTATTTCATTTTCCTCATTGGTTCACTTGTTCTTGTCAAAATCACTACTTCGACTGTTTACATTGGTTGCAAGTAGCTAAAAAGTTGAAATAGAAAAGCCAATTTAACCTATTAAGTTGGACCGATTCGATCTTTGGTGGGGGTTCAATTCATTCAACAAATATTTATAGATGGAACTCAGATGTAACTTGATGTGTAAAAACTAGGCCAAAAATGGTTCTCATGTCTAGATTGTCTGTGTTGTTTCTTCAACAATTAGCACACAGTTCACTAGTATCGCAAGATTAGACGATAGAAACTTATAGTCCTCAAATTCAAGTGTAGCAATTTCACGTTGTTTCTTTGAAACATATATGCTCCCTCTAATTTCGTTCTTGTACACAACCTGATTTACTAATGGTGTGTTTGAACCATATTATTTTGAAAGAATCTATTTTGAAATAATAGATTGATGGAAAATGTGTGGTTGAAAAATAAGAAAACTTTATTAATGTAATGAAAAATATTATTTTATTGAAAAATGTGTGGTTGAAAATGAATTGAAGAATAAGAATGAAAAATTTAATGTTTATCAAATAGGGGCTAAGTATGGAAAAATGGGTCATGCTACAGGTACAAAATCGTGTCCAAAATGGTGTCCAGTGGCGGCCGCCAGCCGCCCCTCTAATAGGGGGCCGCCACTTGGCCATTTTGGACACAATTTTATACCCCATTTTGTACACCGAGAATTATCTTGGAAAAATTTCAATCTGGGTCCCTTTTGCAATGGACTAAAATCCGTCCCAAAGTTCTATATTGTTTTTCTTTTCAAGAAACGGTTAAACAATGATTTATGACGGCCGTTTTCACAAAATTTTGACACTAATCTAAAACGAAACAAGTTCCTTGGATATTTGCAACAATTTTGTTTCTTTGTCACAAAGGGTTTTGTCGTGTCTCTCATCTACATTTTGTGTACGCGAATATGAACTTTTTTCCCTTAATTGTGAAGTACATTATTTCAGTAATACTTAAATAACACGACTTCATATCAATAAGATCTTTTTATTTGCGAGACTCATATAAAAGGTTAAAAACCTAGTTTGTTTATGAGCTTATCGTCACACCAGCAAAATGATCTTTGAACTTTAAAATATTAATTTTAATCGCTGAACTTTATAATGTTCACTCCAACAACAACTAATGGGCGGTTGATTTGGCTAACCCCATGCTTGTATTATGTGGCTCGACTGATATGTAGATGTTAATTGTTAAAAAAACTTGTAGTGTGACGCAAGTATTCTACGAGGCAAAACAATGTCAATGATAATTTATATTAATGAAATCAATTTCATTGACAAACGGGTAAATATTATAAATTTTAGCAATTAAATACTAACATTCTAAATTTCTAAGACCATTTGCGACCATGCATATACGCTCAGAGACATAAAAAAGTGATTTTAAAATGGAGTTGTTGACACACTAAAAGTGCAGCACAATATTAAAGGTCTAAGGGTTGAAGTCTAGGATAAGAACCTAGATAGAACCGTTGATGAGTCTAGTAGAAACCCAAAAACAAAGAAGCATCATCGTTCAAACTTGGAAAATGCCCAGAGTCTGAGCGAACGCCCAGAGTCTGAGCGAATGAAGTGCCGTATGAGCCCAGGGCGATGGTCATGTCATCGCCCAAACCTTTAGGTCGCCCAGGAATTAGACGAATTTAAAGTGTTATAGTCATCTAATTCAGCAGTTATGGAAGCGGTTACTAGACAAATTCGTCATACCCCACGATCCAAGGATGGGCTGTTAAAAGGTAAGAGCAATGACAACGATTATGAGATAACATCTCCCCAACAAGTCGGTCATCATGAAGAAAGTGGATAGTTCCAAACGGTTTGTCACCCAGAAGTTACCGATGAAATATAAAAAGGAAGTGAAGTCATAGAAGAAAGGTCCCCGAATCAAAAACTCTCAACAGAGAATATGTAATTTCAGTTTCTTAGCTTAATTTTAAAATACTTCTTTCAGTACTCGTGTGCTTGCGCCCTTTGAAGGCATTTTGTTTGTTTCTGATTGTAAATCTTC
>CAIGRS010051498.1:0-22735 GCA_903798395.1 Fraxinus floribunda | reverse complement strand
TAATGCATAGTGAGTTTGAAAAGCATTTACTTTAAGATGAGATGGAAAACTTGAATTGAAGTGTGGGAAATTTAGCAGACACGCTTCTAGAGTTTTCTTGTTATCATCTCCACTTGTTTCCTGAAAATAAGGGGCAAAGATATTAAAAATAAATAAATAATTAATTAATTAAAATTTAATTTGTTATATTATTCAATTTTGATTGGTACCAAGCATCAAACGTACTTTCACTAGACGAGGCTATTAAGGGTGATGAAATGTTACAACTTTTATTTCCTTTTCCTTTTTATTTTGTTTTAGTAAAATTAAGGTCTTTCGTATCGTATTTTTAGTAGTTTAGGGCTATTTTGTGATTCTAATAGAAGCAGAATTTAGGTAAGACCTTTTGTTTGCTCAATTTGAATAAAATATTATTGAAAAACTATCAATATTGTCGATTATATTTGTTACTCCACTGCAATCCAATGAAGTCATTTTATAAAAAAATCTCAAATATACAGGTTTATGTACTTGTCCTTATTTTTTTGGTCATCGTGATTATTCCATCCTTGAATGTGAATTCATAACGTTTCGTGCTATTTAATTACATATTCTCATAAAAAAAAATAAAAATCACAAAACATATTCTCAAATAATCTATATCAAACAATTCTTCACTCAAATTCATAAATTTGTTTATACTTTTGATGATAAAGACATGAATAATTAAATCAAATTTCAAGTGATATTTTGCAGAAAATCAAATCCAATCCCAAAGGGAATCAAATAAATAAGAGTGAGTGAGGCTAGGCCAATCTTTCAATCCTCAAGTTGAAGGACTGGGTGAAAGATGATTGATTGAACTCAACCCCACCTTATATTGGTGCAAGAAAATGGAAGACCCACATATCAAACACAATGGGGCTTTTTTCTTTGTTATCTTTCCTTGGTGGATACCACACAATAACTTTTTACATCCCATGCTAAGAGATGTTCTTGACCTTGGTGGTTCCCTTGTCAAAATCACCTTGCTTTTCTTTTAGTGTGTCCAAACGCGCGTGCGACACGATCATTCTTTTTCGTTATAAGTATGTACGAAATTTTAATATGATATCAGAACTAATAAAATTTTTGAATTTAGATCTTACTACCATTTTTTTTTTTAAATGTCTATAGAGTTACAAAAAATCAAGTAACAAGAGGCAGAAAATAGCCTATTTCTATCATTGAGATGGATTCAACCCATACGTGGAGGGATGTGTTGAAAATACTAATGAATATATACGCTAGTCTACAATAATTTAAGCTTTTAGATAAGATAATTAAGAGAAATATCTCGTCTAAAAGTCAAACTCGTAAAAATAAAATGAAATTTTTTTGTCATACAAGTATGTTTCCGACATGTCCATCACATACATGTTTAAGTAATTAAAAATTCAACATGTAAAATTTTCATAAATGCGAATAGTGAAATTTAAATACCTTATATTTGTTTATTCTGATAAAGTCACAATGTGTGAAACTTTATATATTTTTAAAAGAAAATAAATTTTCTTTAGAAAAACTCTATATTTCCAATTTTCATATTGTAAGGAAAAAAAAAACTAATGGATTCAAGCTAATGGCATAAACCAACTTTCATTACTATCATAATCACGATTTAAGGTTGTTAAGAAAGGAATAATTTTATGTTTAGCTTGTTAATCATGGAGGAGGTTTCACATCAAATTCATATTAATTAAAGAATATAATAATATTGATGAGCATGTGCATGTCTCTCTAACACAAAGCAACATTTGTTTAACCATAATCATTCTTTTTGTCCCCTATGACAGAATTGTAATAACTCTTATTTTTAAGGGAATCTACGATTAATGGTTTAAGTTACAAAATAAGTCATTGAGGTATAATTGCCATCTCGACAAAATTCTAGTGAAATATTGAGGTATAATCGCCATCTCGACGTGATATTTATAAAAATATAATTTTTAAGATTTTAAGATTTATTATTATTTTAGTTTTTTTTTTTTGGGTGAAAATTAGTATTTGTAAATACTTAATGAAAATTTCAAACTCAAAATATTTGAGCAATTGATTAAAGGCAGTCTTACAAGTGCTATATTAATCTTGCTCTATGATTGTCGTGTTACTTAAAGATTTCATATAATTTCTAGTGCAACATATGCTGGATTCAATTTACTTTTACACCCAAAGAAAACAATTACATGTAAATCGAACAATGTCGATCTAGCTTGAGTTTGAGATAGCATGTTTTAAACAAATTGGTTGAAATTATGTTAAATTTTTCATGAAACTTAAACTTTATAAACTTTACATAATTGTTAAGATCTCCATATCAAATCACAAAAAAATTAATTAATGCAAAACGTACCTTGATCCATTGATTTGTATGCTGAATGATGAATCTTGAATTTGGATCTTTAAATCTTCATTTCTTGTTCTTCAATTTAATTGTTCAAATCCTTCTTCTTGATTCTTGATTGTGGGTTGATGGATCTTCCTCTTCAATATGTTTTCTCTTGTATTGTTGTGTTGATAAGATGACACAAAGAATGAGAAAGTTGCATGTGAATTGCAGACATTAACCTTATATAGTTTTCATATGTATTGGTCCATCATCAAATACAAATTCTAATGGATATGGTCTCTACCCATATAATCCAGCTCACACTTTATTTAGATGTTCAAAGCTCAATTACTTAATTCTTTATTAGATCACTTTAATTTTGAACTTAACTTTAAGATAACATTTACACACAATTAATTATATACGTCGGCCCACATGGCAAATTAAATAATTTCTCAACAATCTCTCACTTGGGCAATATAGTTATCTTATAAATGTGTTTAACCTTATGAACTCAAAACTTTTACTATCATAAGCAAAAGTATTTCTGAACAATCTCGTCCATTGATTATATCAATATAAGATCAAAACAGTTTTCGTTACAAATATCATAACTTAACCATCAATAGTCACGTACATCAACATATTCAAATGACATAGATCAAGTGTGGTTGTGTCGCATGGAAATTATATGTAATGTGACCCAAACATGTTTATTTCCAACTGGTTATACATTATCATTTAATGAGATCAACCATAAACTTTAATCATAGTGGAATTGAACTAGATATTTTATTTCTGAAATAAATCGAATATCCATGGACAAAAATATGTGTTTAAAATAGACAACATCTAAAAACAAACTCTCACTAACTAACATATCATCAAAAGATGCAACATTCATGTGAGTATTATGTTCATGAAAGACCTTGGGGGTAGTCATTTAGTGAATGGATCCATGATTATACATTTTGTCATAATATGCTTTATAGAAATCTAATCACTCTGAATTCTTTTCCTGACAACTAGAAACTTAATGTCTATAAACTTTGACATCATCAAGTTCTTGTTGGAATATAATATTGTTGTGTCACAGAATAATTAAAATGGTCTTTTAAATCCATCTAAAATATAAAGCATAGTGACAACACTTTACAGTCATATTCCATGGTCAGAATCAGAATATCCAACGATCTTTAATTGGTTTAATTTTCTTGAATGTGATCTACAATCCTTAGTTCTCTATAGATATCGAATAACCTAATGAGTGCTTTTCAATTTTCATCACAGAGTTAGTTAAATATCTATCTAGTATTTCAACAATGAATGCTATATTCAAATGTGTGCAATCCTGAGTATACATTAAATTCTCAATTGCTGAAGCATATGGAATTTCATGTATTTCATTTTCTTTAAATTTATACTTGTGGCATTAATTGAGACTAAACTTGTCTCCCTTAACAATAAGGGTATCAACTGAATTACATATATGCATTTCAAGTCTTTTAAAAACTTTATCGATACAACTCTTTTGTGATAATCTAAAAATACACCAAGAACGATTATTATGTATCTATATCCTTAATACAAAAGAGGTATCCCCAAGATTTTTCATTTCAAAATTCCATGACAGAAATATCTTGATTTCACGCAATAAGTTTATATCATTGTAGACAAGCAGCATGTCATCAACATAAAATACCAAAAACATGTTTACTCCCACTGAACTTGTCGTATACACAATCATCAACTAAATTTATTTCAAAATCAAATGAGATAATTATTTGATAAAATTTGTGATACCCTTACAAGAAACTAGCTTAACCCTATAGATGAGTTTCTTTAATTTGTAAACCATATGACATAACTTAAAATCAAAATGTGTTACAAATATCATAATTGTGCTAAAAGAGTCTTTCATAGAAAATTGAGAAAAAGTCTATTTAATGTCAATGTCTTCCTTTTGAGTAAAGTCATTTGCAACAAAACGAGCCTCATATATCTCCACATCATCCTTCGAATCCCTCTTGATTTTAAATATCCAATTACAATCAATGAGTTTCGCACCTTCAGACAATATGATGAGTTCCTAAGCGTCATTGTTACTTATGAACTGCATCTCTTTATGCGTGATATCAATCCAATCTTTAGAATTATTCCTTTACATGGTTTGATGAAAGTTGGTTGATCAGTTCTTCTTTCATTAATTCATGACATCCTTATTTTCTTGGAAAAAGACTATAAAGTTATCCAAAATTACATTTCTCCTTTTTTTATAATTGATTTTTTTAATGACATTTGTTCTTGAGATTGTTGAATTTGTTTTTTCAGAACAATCTCTTGATTATGTATAGGAAATTTTATAATGTAATTTTGATCCCAAATTGCCTCTTGGATAAGGTCAAGAGCAAGAATTTGTCCCTGGTCTCGATCATGGTCAATTACAACAAAAGAAATATATACACATTCTTCATCCAAGACAAAAAATAAATCAATAATCTTATAACCTTATCCCCCCCCTACAATCTCTACATCCTCAAGGAATCAAACATTTCTCGTTTCAAAAATTAACATAATGGTGGGCATTTAGCAAAAAGTCATGGACATTGTTCTCCTGATTTGTCATATCTGTCATAGTATTCACCACTGTAGTAAGATCTGACTTGCTCAATTCTTTTACTGAGTTGATTTTCAACATCAGTCTTGTATGTCTTGAACATGTCCATTGTTTGGAATTTTTAATAGATGAGATATAGGTAGCCATAATGAGAAAATTTCATCCATGAATATAATAAATTATTGTTGACCATTCAAAAAAAAAAAAACCCCCGAAGTGAATGGCCCGCAGATATTTGTATGAATTAGTTATAAGATGTCTGAAGTCCTATTGACACATAATCTCCTTATGTTTGTTTGATATAAACACTTAAGTATGAAAAATTAAGGGAATCAAGAATTCCTTCTGACATAACATTTTTCATTCTTTTTTTAAGAGATTTGACCTAATGCTGGTGCCATAACGAAGCAGAATTGTCACGGTTAATTTATATTCAATACCACATGAATTCACATACAATATTTCTTTATAAGAGACAATTGTTTCAAGAAAATATAGGTTATCATAATCAGATAAAAAATTGGTACCTGCAATATTTGAATTAAAAAAAATGATCAAACTGACTATTTCCAATTGAACAAGAGTTACCAAATTTGTCCATTTTAAAAATAGAAACCAAATCCCGTCCAAAAAGAAACGGTACCGCAAATGTCTCTTTCAAATCCAAATAATAAATAGTCTTTAATAACGATCTAGAGTCCATGTAACCTCAACCTTAACTAATTTGCCATCGCCATACATAGATGAATCTTTTAGCATCAATTGATTTTGGCAACTTAGGCAACCTCGCATAGAAACACTCATGTGAGTAGTGGTAACAAGACTTATCCACCAAGTGTCTAGGTATTGATACTAAATTTACCTCAAAACAAACAAAGTGAGAAGTGTATTTTTTTTATACGCCAAGCGTGGTATTTAGTATATATCCCAGATTTTCATAAAAGTTACAACTAAATTTATCATTTTCAAGCTTTCATTGTTTATTTTGAACCAAACTGGATCAACTTTCTTATTCTTTATTACTTGTCCTTAGAGGTACTTGTCAAGTGAGTAATATCAGTTTTATCTTGTTTTAACCTTTATTCTTCTTGCACATAATATTGAATGATCTCATTAAGAGTCCACTTTCCTTTTTGACAGTTGTAACTGACCTTAATTAATCGAATTGTGCAAGAATAGAAATCAAAATTAAATGCACGAGCATTATAATGTCACATATTTATTACCATATTATGCAGTAATTCGGCCAAATATTTATCTTCCTTCGAGCCGATAAATATCCGCATGAATTATAAATACACTACCTTTCTAATACTCCAAATAAATTAATATAGATAAGAGATGTTACTTTGGTAATATATTGCTTCAATTAATTTATTTAGGAAACTTAGTAATTAAAAAAAGTTATTTTAATACCAAAATTTGAATTTTATTTGTTAATTCATACTTCTTTTATTTTTGAAACTTTAGGGGCCTAAAAGTTAATAATTCAGAACTTTAGAGATCAAAATTAATTATTCAAAATTTTAGGGGCCAATTTAAACCAATTACGAACTTTTATGGGCTTAATTATAAAATTCAGAACTTTAATGACCCAAATTAATTAATTTTCAAACTTTAGGGACTGAATTATTAAACTCGAAACTTTAAAGGCCAAATTGGATGAATTTTAATCTTAAGTAGTTGAATTACCAAAACCTTAAATTTAAGGGTCTGAATTTTAAAAACTTAACCTTAATTTTAAATTACAACCAAGGCCCTTAACATATCAAATTTACAACTCGTACCCCTGCCCCCAAAATCATTCAAAACATGTAAACCCTAAAACAGAGGGAAGGGAATGAGGGGAGCCTGGGGGGAAGCGTCACCCCGGATCTTGAAGCAACGCTCGCCATCGCCATTGGCGGTGAGCGCAGCGGCACCGGGCCCACGGTGCCGCGCCGCCACCCGGCATAATTTTTTTTAAAACTTAAATTTAAAATTTCGACCAAATATTTTTCAAATTTAACAAAATTAAAAAATCGGAATTGTTAAATTTGAAAACCATAAAATTATCAAGAATCAAATTAACATTTTGATTCTCAATGATTCAACATGAATAAGCTCTGATATCACTTGTTGAATTTTTCATGAAACTTAAACTTTATAAACTTTACATAATTGCCAAGATCTTCATGTCAAATCACCAAAAAAATTAATTAATACGGAACATACCTTGATCCATTGATTTGTATCTTGAATTTGGATCTTTAAATCTTGATTTCTTGTTTTTAATTTAATAGCTACAAACATTCTCCTTGATTCTTGATTATGGGTTTATGGATATTCCACTTCAATATGCTTTCTCTTGCATTCTTGTGTTGATAAGATGGCACAATGAATGAGAAAACCGCATATGAATTGGGACCATAACCCTATATATAGTTTTCATATGTATTTGACCCATCATCAAATACAAGCTCTAATGAATATGATCTCTTACACATATAATCCGACTCACACTTTATTTAGATACCCAAAACTCAATTACTTAATTTTTTATTAAATCACTTAATTTTGGTCTTAACTTTAAGATAGTCTTTAGAGAACAATACATAAATCAAATACTTACTTTCACCCATTTCAAAAATACAAAAAGAAGTTCCAAATTTCAAAAATCAGGTTTTTTAAATTTCTATTTATGAAATAATAAATCATTAAATTAATTATTTAATTCTAATATAATATAATCACCCACCCCACCTCAACCACCCCTACCGCTCCGGGAACTATTCCGACGACCTTTTCGGTCACTACTTTTCTTCGGCAACTTTTTCGACGACGTTCTGATGACCGTTTCCGTCACCGTTTTATTTCGACGACTACTTCGATTCCAGCGACTATTCCAACTCCGACAAATATATTAAGGTCACAGATCGATAAGAATTGGTCACAATTCAAAAATTTTAGGTCACAATTCAAAAATTTCATAGGTCACACTTTGTTCATCGGTCACAATTTAAAAATTTAAAAGTCACGATTTGTTCATCGATCACAGATCAAAAATTTATACATATCAAATTAATAATTTTTGGATTACGCGGCATGTATTGGTCACAAATTATCTAATTCATTGGTGACATATTGATTATTGGTCACAAGCCAACCAAATTATTGGTTACAAACAACCAAATCATTTGTGACCATCACTTCGCCACTGCCTCCACCAACGGCATCACCACTGTCGCCGTCCAATAGCAACATCAACGTCTCAAACCAAACGCTACACTATCCCAACACTACCATCACCATCCCAAAATCACCACCGCCACACGCACAGCTAAAACAACATAGAACACACAGATAAGAGCGAACACAACAGAACCACCCCCAAAACAAGCGAGAACGCACAAAAAACCACCGTTGCCACCAACTTCAGATCCACAATTCGCAGCGCCCAATCCACCGCCAACACTACGACACCGTACCATTTACGACCATGCACCCACGTAAACACAACACCCACGCATACACAACACCCACCATCACCCAATCCACCACCGCCGCACCTACACCCAATAACACCGTTCGACAGAAACCACCACAGATCTGCAACCATCAGCAAAAATCAGCCATACAACCACCACTAACATCCATAAAATCAAACTCGAAAAGAAAAAAAGAAAAGAAATGACATAACAGATCTGGGCCGCTGTGACCATCGACAGTAGGCGTGCGACATCGTAGTGAGGACAGAGAAGTGCATTGCTTCGAGCACCAGAGAGAAGATAGAAACGTCCCGCTTCGAGTGTTGGAGAAAGGAAAGAAACGAACCGCCGGTAGGAGAAGAGAAAGAACAACAATGTGAGGAGAGAAGACATCTCCGACAAATATAGCGAGGTCGCGAACGCCACCGTCGTCGTTGGAGAGGGAGAAGAGAGAAGGCGGCGACGGGGAGGAGAGAAGATTGGGACGGGAGGATAATGAAATTAGGTTTGATTTTGGGATTAAATTATTAATTAGGATGAAATTTAATAATTATTTAATTAGACATAAAAAACTTGATTTTTGAAATGTTAAACTAGTAATCTCATTTGTGAAAATGGAAATCTAAATCTAGGACTAGGTGTAATTTCCTCTAGTTAGTCTTTATACACAATTAATTACATATGTCGGCCCACGTGACAAATTAAATAATTTCCCAACACATCAATGTAACTCGCTGTGGAATCATTTGTGCGGGATCTTTAGGTTCGAAAGAAGTACCTTTTCAAGAATCTTAGTAAGTTAGCTTGCTTATTCTCTTAGTATTTTATATTCACGGTAAAAGCAAAATAGACTAGACTAAGGTAAATAGACATTTGGAAAGTTCACGAACACTTTTAAAGAGGCATTACTTCAAGGATTTCTTAGTTATGTGTGAATTAAAATTAAAGTGAAGAAGATAATATAGATACAACGAAGATGCAAGAGAATCAACGATTTGTTTATCTTTTTCACTCCTTACACTTATGCTACATCAAAAAGCAATGGGAAAAATCAAATCCAACATCTAGGTGTAGAGAAGAGCCTAAAAACTCCCGTCAAGACATAGATTGATTTTAAAAAGGAGTAACTGAATGGATCGAATATGGTAAACTGTCGAGATAGTACAAAGTATCTCGATAGGGGTGAACGTGAAATAAGTCATACTTCATATATGGTGCATAATGTTGATTAGAAATTCAAGATATATAGATTTGACACAGTCTTCTCGTGATTATTGTAATATAGAACTTTTTTTTATTACTGTTGTAAATTGACAATTAAGGCAAGATTGAGCACCATAACAATCAATATCAGACAACCTTTTTTGTGGAAAAGGCCGTATCTGTAATTATGATTTTACATATGGACAATTCTCTTATATCTTGTTCATTCGCAATGAAATATTTTCTTTGTACGTCAATGAAAAAACAATATCTTGATAGGGGTGTTGAACAAATTTTTATGTCTTCAAATGCTAATAAAACAATCCATGTGAAGTAGAATTAATTTATTGATAAGGATCTATCAATAAACTTCGAAGTCTAATTGATGAATGTTACCAAAATATTGATGTGAAAGGACTTGCACTTTAACCTCATCTTTCCTTAATCTTATGGTGGGACCAAAAATATGTGATAATGAAAATAACGTTTTAATATTTTTAAAACTTGAAGGAGCATCATATATCTTACTAAATAAAAAATCCTAAATATATGTTTTTCATGCAAGAAAATCTTGGATATATTGCATGAAGGTTTTTGATATTAGAAAAACTTTGACAAAATTATTAGTGTCAAAGAACTTCAAGAATAATAAAATTTGTATAGCAATCCGTCTAACATTATTACGGTGCTCGTAAACTTGAGTACCTTCTTGTAGCTAGGAGAGTCTCTAGCAATAATGGGACGGGGATGCACAACAAAAGAAAATTTGAAATCAAGAAAAGTAGAACTCGAGCGGATGGTGGGAATGGGAGTGGGAGAAGGGGATGAAATTAAAAAAAAAAAATGATAACCATGTTTTAGAAATTAGCCCGTTTGGTAGAGATTAAAATTGAAAAATCAGCTGTTATTGTTAACTTTTATTAGACGAGTGGAACTCAATAACGACTATATTTTCAATTTTAATCCGTACCAAACGGACTCTTAGTTAGACGAAACTCGAGAACTGGTTCAAAAATTGACCTAGTTATACTAAAGAATCAAATAGATGAAAGAGTGGAAAATAAATTGATTCGACCTTTACCTTATTGACAAGTACTTGTAAAATATCAACTAAAAGTCTAATAAGTGAGGTCAACTCCTCATTCGAGTTAATCAAGAATTAAACAGGGGGGTAATTAAGGATTATTAAACAAGAGAATAATCGAAGAGCCAAACATGCCCGAACATTTCTTCATTTATCTAACCACCACCTCCAGTTCATCTTATGTCGGCTTCTTCTCTTGCATTATACACAAAAACCCACAGCATTTCAACTGTTCAAAACTTACCACAGAGAGTAAATTCTTTAAATTATGCTTTGTTATTGTTACAAAATCTTATAATAATGATTTGTTATTGGTGCAATTGAAAATGTACGTACATATACTATAAAGAAGCTCCGCTTTCATTTGAATCAGATTTTCCGGCGAGTTCTAAGATTCCTCCCCCACTCCATCCCACCACCTCGATCTTCACTTTTACGCCACGCTTGAGAATTTTCTTGCCACCCCTTTTTTCTATTATAGGCCGCTATAAGCTTCCATTTTTAGTAATCTGGTTTTCTTATTTAGTATTCAGTTTTAGAGTTTATAGGCGGTGCAATTGTATGATCATTACCTGAAGAAGCTGAGATTTGAGGGGTCTGCTTGCATTATAGGTCTGTGTTATTATTAGAGTCTTGTGATATATGTAGTTCCAGTTGTGAAACTTTTGGGTATGGAGGATTTGGTTTCTTTTTTCGAAATAATGTGAAAAAGATTCAATATTAGGATTTGCTAGAGAAATGGAGCAAAGATTTTTCACAGGATTTTAAGGTGAAGTCTACAGAATAAAGATTTTGTTTAATTTATTTGAGTTTTCTAAGTTGGAAAATTTGTGGGATAGTAATGAAACAAACTGCCTATTTAGTTTCATTGAGGAATAAATTATGGGGATTGACTTTAGATGATATTTATGAATCGGGTTTCTATGAGAAAATTAAGGAATTTTTCTGGAATTTGTGGAGGCATTAACGATGAACAGTTTGCAACTGGAAATATTTGATTGGTGAAAAATTAGTTTATGTAGTTTCAAGGGAAGAAAATTCAAAAAAAGAAGTTCAATTCTGGTGAAGATATTAGTCTATGAGTTTTGCTAAAATGAAGGTTCCTCCCAATGGATATATGGCCAATACGGGAGAAGGTTTGTTAACTTTCAACAGACCAATTATATTTCTTGTTCTTTGCCATTATTTGATTTCAGATGCCATTTCTCAACTGTTTATGCCATAGTGGAAAGCTTTTATTCTTTGCCAACTCATAAATTCCGGCAAATTCAAGAGCTTGAAGTTTTAATATTCTCAATACAGTATGAGAATAAACTTTGCATACTCATCCATTCGTTTTACATATTCAGGAAAGGAATGATAAAGATGGAAAATGTGAATATATAGTTCACTAGTTGTTAGATGCTTCGTTTGTTTAATACATTTTCTTGGTCTGTATGTAGAGTTCTAACTTTTATTCTCTGTGATTTTTTGTATTTATAAGCTGTTACCCTAGTTAGTATTGTTTGTAGATTAACAGACATTCTTTGAGATCTTAAAGGCAGAAAATTGTACTTGCTTTATATTCAATTCTGTATGTGATTTTCTCCTGCTACTCAATGCTTTCTTAATGAATAGTTCTTTACCATTGTGGTCAGTGATGTGTACCTTACTCTTCGGCATTCTTGATTTTTTTTATGCTCCTTTTTGCCCCAACTTTAGATCCATATAGTATTCTAATCATACAACTTTATCAGCTTTCAATGTGGATATTCAGTTCCCTAATCTGTGTCAAATTTTTTCCCCTTGAATTGGTTATCTAAACCTTCCCTTTTCTTTTGATGTTGCTTTTTTAGTTTTAGGCTTTCTTTCTTTTTTCTTTTTGTGTCGTGGGGTGGAGTGTTTTGGAAGCACTTTGTAATACCATTTGCTGATGATTAAATGACATCTTTGAAAAATGATAATTGGATTCTAGAATTTAATATCCGGGGATCTAGTGGGAACTAGGATCCACATGTTTGGACTATATCAATTGCAGCACTAAACTTTGAGCTTGCTGGAATTTCATACCTTTTAATGAACTTCATCATAAGCACCCACCGGCTGATATCTACTATCCGAATTTCATTATCCTCTTGTCTGGCATCCGTCTTTACTGCTGGGGAATTCTTATTATGTGACTGTTTTTTCTGTTGCTACGCTGCTAATTCTCTGCGTAACTTTCAACTTCACCATAAAATCTTCTATTCCAGTCCTATTTTGCAGTTTATGATTATTTCTAAATTGATTGACAGAGAAAATAAATTAGTGGACCAGTCTCGATATTAAAAATATACATTTAACAGTTGGCTCAGGATGTAAACGCTCAAAGATCAGAGACTGTATTTTCAAAATCAATGAAAATCCTTTTATAGCAAATCTCGAAATACATCATAGAAGTTCCTTTTGTAGCCATTTGAGATTGCAGGTTTCATAATCTTATGTCATTTTTGAAGTTTGTGTAATACAGTTTCTTTTAATTGGAACAGGAGGGAAAAATGTGATTAATTCAGAGTTATGGCATGCTTGTGCCGGACCATTGGTTTCTTTGCCTCCTGTTGGAAGTCTCGTGGTCTATTTTCCTCAAGGTCATAGCGAACAAGTATGTCCTTTCTCTCCATTTCGAGTCTTAATGCAACTTTTAACATTCGATATCTGATAGATATATATCTACTATTGATAGGTGGCAGCATCAATGCAAAAGGAGGCTGAGAGCATCCCAAGTTATCCAAACCTTCCTTCGAAGTTGATTTGCATGCTGCATAATGTCACCTTACACGTACGACCACCTCCGTAGTTGTACAGAAAACTTTTAAACATTATTTTTTGTGATAGAACAGAATAAATATATGTTGAATTTATTTTCCTGTTTCTTGGTGTTGCCACTCATTGTCGTTTTCCTTGGCCTTTTATACCAGATAAGTACTTGATGATAGTCAATTTGTTCTATCCACACTTTAAATCAGTATCAGTGAGTGAGTTACTTTGATGAAGTTGTGTGCAATATTGGTGCAAGTATAACTAAAGCGTGTTTGGCCAAGTTTTAAAGGTTTACTTATATGTAAATAACTAAGTTCAAAATAAATGATTTTTTTGTTTGGTCCTAGTTGAAAATAAGCAAGAGTTTCTACCAAAATAAGCCCTTGTTTGGTTTGGATTAAAATCCAATTAAAATCTCCAGTCAAAGTCAATAATTAATTTTAACCACACATTTCATGGGACCCACAACTTTTCAACCACACATTTGATCAAATTTTATCATAATCTACTAAAAATCTGATTTTAATCTTTATCAAACAAGGCCTAAGTAACCTTTTTACTTAAAAGTAATATTTGCAGAGCATGTTTGGTTGTGCTTAAAATGTACTTGTAATCGTCTATAAAGTAAGTTAAGCAAGTTTTGTTAGTAAAAAAACATGAACTTTGAAAATTCCTATTTAGTAAAATATGTAATTGAAAAGCAAGTTTAGTTTACTTTTAAGCAAACATGCATATTTGGAATAAAATTACTTAACGAATAAGCAACTTTTAAAATTTTTTAGCTAAGCCTAAGATGAGAATAAGTAACTATGTGCTTGAATACTAGGCAAACCTCAACATGTTATAATTAATTTTCTTAAAATTCTTCTATCTATCTATTTATTTGATCAGGCTGATGCTGAAACCGATGAAGTCTATGCTCAGATGGCTCTTCAACCTGTAAGCAATGTAAGTCAGGTATTTCATTTGAGAATTTATTAACATAACACTACTTTATAGAAAGTAATGTGGTTCAGCATAGTAACTTATCTGTAGAAGCATTGAATTTATTATCCTACAGTATGACCAGGAAGCATTACTTTTATCTGAGATGGGACTTAAGCAAAGCAGGCAACCTTCTGAGTTCTTCTGCAAAACTCTTACAGCAAGTGATACAAGTACACACGGCGGTTTCTCAGTACCTCGTCGATCAGCAGAGAAGATCTTTCCGCCTCTGGTTTGTGTTAAGCATTTTACATTTCTGCCATAAATTGAGATGGTAAAACTGATAGCATGTCTGTCTGTGCTTTTACTTTCTTGGAAGCATGTAGTATAAACATGCTTTCATAAAAAGGAGCTTGAAAGCTGATTTAAGCACAACCAAACATGCTCGAATTCAGCTCATTCTGCTACTGACCTGGAAGATTACTTGCAGGATTTTTCGATGCAACCTCCTGCTCAGGAGCTGGTGGCTAAAGATTTGCATGACCAATCATGGACATTCAGACATATATATAGGGGTATTTTCTTCTAGAATGTATCTCCTTTGGTACTTTTATTTGTTTTAAATTCTCAATGATGTATCAAGAAAAAGATATTAATTCTACTATATTAGAATCCTGTCTTCCTGAATATTACTTCTAGATAGACTGCGCAGCAAATTGTATTTACATCTTGGAAAAAATTAGGATCAAACATGCTCCTCTGATAATATATTTGTTGAATGTTAATTTGTCATGAAATTATGAGTCAGTCTGAGAAATGGTTTGCTATTCCCTTTTATGTAAATTAATATTTTTATCTATTAAAGACACCATAAGGTAATGTCTTGGATACTAGCTGGGGCCACAATTTGATTTTACTTTCGAGTATTCAATATGCAAATATACATCACTTCATAAATATTTCGAAAATTTGATGGTTACAGTTAGATTTGTACCCTTTCTGCATGTCAATATCTAGATTTGGTTCCTTTTTCTGTTTTGCCCACTTTACACAAGACTAGGATGCCGGGCATATCTTATCGGGATACACTCTCTTTGGAGACACCCTGTTTTGGATAATGAAGCTACTCAGAAATATTTTATCTTAATTACCGTAAATAAAGCTTTGGTTTGTTGTTGTAATTCTGACTCGTTCTTGATCATCAATAGTAGTTTGGAACAGTAAGGTAAAGACTACTTGTGCTTGATTCCAGGTCAACCCAAAAGGCACTTGTTGACAACTGGATGGAGTGTATTTGTTAGCTCTAAAAGACTTGCAGCAGGTGATTCTATCCTTTTCGTGAGGTATGAAATATTTGAATTAATGGCATAGTTGGTTAAGCTTAACGGAAACAAAAAGTGATTTTTACTTGTTTTTAAGCTTAGCCAAACATTCTTTCTGTTTGTGCTTAGCATTATCCTTGTCACTGAACTGCAAAAGTGTGATGTAGAGACGAAAAGTCACAGCTTCTCTTGGGTATAAGACATGCTACTAGACAGCAGCCTGCTATCTCCTCGTCTGTTATCTCTAGTGATAGCATGCACATAGGAATTCTTGCGGCTGCAGCTCATGCGGCTGCAAACAACAGCTCATTCACAATATTCTACAACCCAAGGTAGTCGAACTAATACATTTTTCAACTGTTAAAGTATGCTGGATAAACTTTCTGAAAATTCTTGATCCCCTAATGAAACTTCAATTTTTACAGGTCTAGCCCTTCTGAATTTGTTATTCCTCTTGTGAAGTATAACAAAGCAATGTATACCCAAGTTTCATTAGGTATGCGTTTCAGGATGATGTTTGAGACTGAGGAATCCGGAGTCCGCAGGTACATGGGTACCATTACTGGCATTAGTGATTTGGATTCAGTGCGATGGAAAAACTCACAGTGGCGTAACCTTCAGGTACTGGTTTTCTCTTTTCATTTTCCTGAAACTCTTCAACATTTATCTTATGGTATGTATGTTATTCATGGGCTTTTAGAACTCGGAAGAATCTGATCGCTGTTCTACTATCTTGGAAACTAAATTCTTCCATTGTCCATATAACTCGGCTGGTAAATATGTAGTCTGTAATTCAGTTTTAGGCTAGCTCCTCTTAGTTTACCATGCTAAAAGCTGCGTTTTTGGTTTTGCCTCTTCTCCAAATATGTTCATCGTATCTTTCCAATTTTTATATTCTCTGCTGTAATTGACTTCTAATCATGGTTTAGATGGATCCAAAAGATTTATCCTAGTTATATTCTGTCACAAGTGTCTTTTCCTCAAAATTTATTCCGTTTCTTGATCTCATAATCAATTATCATTACTTCTGTTAGGTTGGATGGGATGAATCTACTGCTGGGGAACGTCCTAGACGAGTATCAATTTGGGAAATCGAACCTGTTATGACTCCCTTCTATATTTGTCCGCCACCATTTTTCAGACCCAAGTTTTCAAAACAACCAGGTTTCCCAGGTAATCCAAGTTGACCACTTTGCTATCTTTTATTATTCTGTGATGTTAAAACAGCTATAAGGTACAAAATTTGTACCACGAGCTTTATTTGGTGTGTTTGTGGGAGACTGAATGCTTCCATAACTATTTGTTGAAACTGCAATAATTTGTTGCAAATGTTTACACATTTTCCTAAAACTCGTGTTTTTACAGATGATGATTCAGATATAGAGAATATTTTCGAGAGAGGCATGCCCTGGATCGGAGACGACTTTGGTTTAAAAGATACCTCGAGCTCCATATTCCCCGGGCTGAGTTTAGTCCAGTGGATGAACATGCAGCAGAATCAGCAGTTCATGGCTAATCAGTCGGGACATTTCCCGAACATGCTCTCTTCAACTAACCTACACGGTAACCTTGGAACCGATGACCGCTCCAAGCTGTTGAACTTCCAATCCCAGGCCTTCACTTCACAAAATCTCCGACTCAGCAAATTCAATCAACAAAATCAACAAGTTGGACAACTCCAGCAGCAGCCGTCTTCTGTGTGGCCCCAACAGCAGCCGCTGCAGCAAATGTTACCATCTTCTATAAACCCTGTAAATAATGGTGTAGCCCCTAACCAGATTCCGTATCAAAATTCACAGCAAACAGCAATGTACTCCCAACAACTTCAGCAACAACAGTTACTAACAGGCAATACACAAATGCAGCACAATGTTCCATCAGCTAACAAAAATACAGTTCCCGTGACATCTTTACCTCAGGGGACACAGTTTCAGCAACATATTGAACAACCATCTAGTCTTATGCAGAGGCCCCAGCAACAGCAGACACAAATGCAACAAACTCAGCCACAATTTCTGCAGCCGATCCCAATACAGAAGCCACAAGGGCAACAGACATCACAACAGGGTATTTCCGAACATCAGCTGCAAATGCAGATTCTGCAGAAACTTCAGCAGCAGCAGCAGCAGCAGCAGCTGTCGTCCCCTGTAAGTTCTTTTTTGGAGCCTCAGTTTTCCCAACAACAGCAGGCTCTTCAACAAAACCAGCAAGCTCAGCATTTCAGCAGCACTGGCTTTTCAGCATCAACACTTGTGCAATCACCACAATTTCCGGTCAACCAACTCTCCGGCCAGCAAAAGTCTGTGTTCACAGTCAAATCACATTCCGAACCTGCTGATGGGGCTGGCCTATCATGTTCAACCTCACCTTGTACAAATAATATGCAAGTTTCACCGTTGAACGTCCCAAACAGAAATCAATCGGGATCAGCCACATTACTGGACAATTCGGTTATTCATCCTGTTCCTAATTTAGCTCCAGAGACTCATAGCAAGGTTGATATCCTAGTAAAAAGTGGATTACCGAGTTATAAAGGACCTGAGCAGCCTAAATACAGAAATACGGCTAATGATCACTTGGATGCAGCTTCATCTGCAACATCATATTGCTTGGAAGCTAGTGGGCAGCAGAACTTTTCACTTACTGGCTTGGATGGTGATATTCAATCACATCCCCGGAGCAGTGTTCCTTTCACAAGCAATATTGATGGATTGACACCTGATGCTTTGATGTCAAGGGGTTGTGATTCCGGAAAGGATATCCAAAAGTTGCTCTCTAATTACAGTGGTAATCCAAGGGATAATGAAACAGATTTTTCCTCTGCTGGAATCAATTCTCAAACATTTGGGTTCCCAAAGCTGTCATTTAATGCCGGTTGTTCAAATGATCTTGTGATCAATGAGGCTGGTGTTTTAAATAGTGGGTTGTGGCCAAACCAGACTCAGCGCATGAGAACATACACAAAGGTATCTCTCTCTCTCTCTCTCTCTGTGAAACATAGACACCCTTCAAACCAGTCCCCTGCCAAAAAAAAAACTACACCATAATAGCATCCATATATAATCTATTTAAGAAAAAGAACCGTCAACACAAATTGCCTGATTACTAGAAATTATGCAGGTTCAAAAACGTGGCTCTGTGGGTAGAACTATTGATGTCACTCGTTACAAGGGGTACGATGAACTTAGGCATGATTTGGCCCGTATGTTTGGTATCAAGGGATTACTTGAAGATCCCCAAAGATCTGAATGGAAACTTGTCTACGTAGACCATGAAAATGACATGTTACTTGTTGGCGATGACCCTTGGGAGTAAGTGTTTAGCAACTGTCCTTGTTATCTTAGTTTGTCGTGGAAAGAACACAGAAATAACTTCGAAAATTTTTCTCAGGGAGTTTGTGAGATGCGTTCAGAGTATAAAGATACTGTCCTCTGCTGAGGTACAGCAAATGAGTTTAGATGGAGATTTACCTCAGCTTCCTGCCCCAAACCAAGCATTCAGTGGAACAGACAGTGGTAACGCTTGGAAAGGACAGTATGATGATAATTCTGCCAACTCTTTTAATCAGTGAAAGCAAGCATTCAGAAACTAGTTCAGCATAAAATGCTCTGATAGGCTACTTACAAATGCTGAGCACCTCTGAAGAAGCAAAGATAGGTTACAAAGATCCTTTGAGAAGGCCTTGTTGGGCACAGGCACTGATAGTGCAAATTTGTGCTGAAATGTTCGAGTTGGATTGAGCAATTTGAGATAGTAGCTCTGGCAGAAGTCAGATACATTGGACGCTTGGAGCTACTTTCACGAAGATACTATAATAGGAGCATGTAAAGATTAACCTTTTATTAGCATGAAATGCAAGAAGGTAGATGTAAAATTTCTCATATCATCGAAGGTCGAAAAGATCATCCGAAATTTTTTGAAGTGTTTATGCATTCTTGTAGAAAAATCAAGAAAACTATTTATACTAAACGAAACATGTTCATCGACTAGAAAATTGAGTGTGTTATTGTTGTCAACATCCGGCTCGCTTGCAGGTTTCTCTTTATAGACAAATTTTGATTCAGCATCATTATGTACTCGACTGAATTGAAAATGTCCCTTCGGATCACAGTTCAACAACACAACCCATCGAAATTTTGATTCATTATCATTACGAACGCGACTGAATTGAAGATGCTTGCTTCTAAACTGACAGTGCAAGAGAACATTCAACAGAATTATTCAATAAGATATCAGAAACTGGAAAATAGGGACGCAGATAAGCAGCTCTTCGAACAACTACAAAGACCAAACGGTCGTAAAATTCAAAAATCACAATTCGTTCATTATGCCGCAAAAAGTTGTAATATTGATCCGGATTACAACAAATTTCTCAAGTTTCACTTTTGCTGAAACAACTAAGAAAGGATAGCTATGACATCTGAAGCCCTTAGTGCTATGTAGTTAGAACCGTCAATGCCCTTGAAATCGTTTCCTGCGTATTTGGAGTATAAAACTGAGTTGCCGGGGATAACTGACAATGGCTTCCTGTTTCCTTCCTCATCAAGGGGACCAGGCCCGACCGCAATCACCTGTAATTGAAGATTGGAAATACTGAGTATTCTGGAGGGATAATTAAAGAGAGGGTGAGACACTGCAAAAGTTCGCATGCTGACATTCTCCGATCAGAAACACTTGTTAACTAGAGATATTAATTACCGTGCCAATTGAGGGTTTCTCCTTGCTTGCCTCTGTTAGCAACAACCCACCAGCAGTTACCTCTTCAGCCTCAGCCACCTGAATAAGAATAGTTGCATAAGACAGCTTTTATATAACTAGGCCCTTTAGACCTCAAAAATAATGGGAGAAAAAAAAAAAAGGCATAAATGAAAGGAGAAAATGGCAAAGCACAGAAGCAATCAGCTATTTTGAAAAGAATGTTTGCTGAAGTTGTGTTCACGGACAAGTTCACAACCAGAAGGGTTCTGCACAACTTCACTGATATTGCCACCAATGACACGTTAAGCATATACTTATATCACCTTTCCAGGAAAAATATGGCCTCTCCAAGTTCAGTTATAGCAAATTCTTACTCATCAAAGCTTAAAAAAATAAAATAAATAAATAAAAATAAAAAATTGTGCACTGTATATGAGGACAAGTCTGAAGTTCAGAGTCCCCAATACAATGCACAAAGCTGAATCTTAAGTAACTAATCCATCAACAAACCTTAATAAGAACTCTGTCATTCAGGGGCTTCATATCCTTGACTTCATCACTATCAAGGATTCCAACAATATCGTCCTCCTTCAAAATGAGATGATTTGATCCATTGAACTCGACTTCTGTCCCCGCATACTTGGAGTACACCACTTGAGTGCCAGTCTAGAGAGGATATCAATAGTTAGTCAATGCAATCATTTTAAGAAAATAACACAACCTGGAAAGCATTAAGACTGCTATTACCTTCACACTAATGTTCACCTTGTTCTTTCCAATTGTACGACCCTCTCCAATGGCAACTACTTCACCTCCCTGTGGTTTGGTTTGTGCTGCTGTTGGTAGCAAGATTCCACCTGTTGTCTTCTCCTCTGCAGTCTTAATCTTCACTAAAACTCTATCGCCCAAGGGTTTGAGTGCAGTGTACTGAGGGATCGGAAAGAAAATATAGTAAACAAGAAAGAAGAGAATCACATATACAACCAATCTGAATAGAACTTTGCTCAAAGAGAAGAGTGTTGATATTAATTCACATGTTCCAGTTCCAGATGATGGTGCATCTCAACCAACATTTAAACTAAGTGAACACCCATAAGGGTCTGCTATAATAATTAGCGTATTCGCGGCCTAGTAATTTCAGTGCTATAAATTGCTTGCACACACCAACACCTCTAATCTCGTTTAGGCAAATGCAATACAGCCGAAGGTTAATGAAGCTGTAGAGAGGAAAGAACAGAAATGGAAGAAGCAATGGAAGACGAAGTAAGGAAGCAAAATAATTATAGTAAGCGGATAAAATCATACACTTTAATTTCATATCGATTTATTATCAACACAATAATGCAGTTATCTTTTGAAAAATTACAACTTCTGTGATAAAAAGCGGTCATCTAACAGTATTGGTATATATCTATTACACAATTAACAAAGAAAAAGAACTATTTCCTAGAATCAGTAAGATATTGACTAGCTGCAAACATGAACTGAAAATTAAGGGGAAAAAACAATTTGCATGAATTGGAGAAAGGGAAGCTCAACTACGAATTGAATACAAACCTTAGGGGCAACAACGGTGGCAGCCTTAACAACAAGTCCGCGGAATGACCTGAGAGAGACACCATTTTGCTTAAGAGGTGAAAAGGATGAGATTTTTACAGAATTTTGCCTCAGCCCTTCAAATGATGCAAAACCTTTCACTGAAACTGTGGATGCTGTCAACTGTGTTGCTGCCATTTCTTTCTAAAATAGAGAAAAATCCAATCAAATTAATCAATTAATCCGAAAAATACACTGCAAAATAGGGTACCTGAAATGGGAGAATTTAGAAAGTACCGTTTAGTTCAAATGAGTATAGTGTGAGAAAATTTGTTTGGTGAGTGTAAAGAGATAACAAAACCCTAGAATCTTCCGAATTGCTTATAGAGGGGAATTATGCAAAGGATAAGATGGTTCTAGAACATTTTGGATAGTGCTATTTTGGTAGTTAGGGCTTTCTCTTTTGGGCTTTTTGTTTCGTCAAATGAAAATCTTACAAATAGCACTCATTTCAAAGTTCTCTTCTGTGCGTTAGCAGTAGAATTTTCAGAAAAGGAACTGTTGATTGTTTTATGGGAAAAATGCATGACTCATGCTTTTTCTTTTCCAAAATCACAAATCAGGTCCCAAGTTTTAAATGTGCAAAAATCCGGTTTTTCAAAAATTAATTAATTATATTAAATTAAATATTTCACAATTATTGTATTAAATTAAATATTTAATTGTAATATAATATAATTGACCCACCCCCCCCCCCCC
>CAIGRS010051493.1:0-10513 GCA_903798395.1 Fraxinus floribunda | reverse complement strand
TTCGGGTTAATGACCCCCGTCCCGTCCTGTCCCCGTCCCGTTTACCCGGTTAGGCGGGTAATCCCCGTCCCATTCGAGGCGGGGCCCCATGGCTATCGGGTTTAGCGGGTTTTTTTGCCATCTCTACTTCCACTTGGCGTAGATCTTTAGATAATTCAATCTGAAAAGAGACATCCGTTAATGAATGATTATACAACGATGATTATTATGAACTAATTATTCTGCACTTCTTTCTTGGTGTGGCTTGAAGTCAAATATCCCTTCATTGTTCTTCATTTGATTTTGATTGCTAAACCAAAGCTAGAAGATGGTGCCCGACACCCGCCTAGATGCTTTCTATTTAATTTGGTGGCTTTATTTTTTGAAAAAATAAAATAAAATTGAAGATAAAACTCAAACCATTTCTTGTCACGTTGTCAAATTCAATGAATATTAGGATTAATACAAAGTATTTGAATTTTTTTTACTTCCAAGAAAAATACGAAAGAAACAAGCACAAAAACAACTAACAAATTAGAGGTTGTTCTCTTTGTGTTTCAATTTTGTGTTTTAAATTCATTTTGAATTTTGTGTTTTGAATGTTCATTTTGAGATTGTTGAAAATGTGTTATTTTTGATATTTTAAAAAATTGTTTTGAACACACAAAAAATGCGTTTTAAAAATTTTGGCTTGATTATAACTGAATTTGTCTTTTTGAGTTTTTTTTTTTTTGTAAATTTTTAACTTGTTTTCAAAAACGCGTTTTCAAAAATAGGAAAGAAAATGTATTATCACTGTTTTGAAAAACCGAAAATAGAAAACGACTTGAAAATAATTAAGAGAACATGCCCTTAGAAATTCATCCATTAATTATCTTATTTGCTATGATTTTTATGGACAAAGTTATTGAATTTTCAAAATTCCTCTAAAAAATTGTAGCAACCCCGAATTTTATATTGTTATTCATCTAGAGTGACGATAATCACCCATCTACGTAATAGTGGAATCATTGTATTATTACTCAATCTAATACCGACATGACTTGCTCCGTGCAACTCTATTAAACTCGAGAAACGTGCACAATGATGGATCAAGCTAGATGTCAAACCCACCATCGTGACATGTATTTGACTTCGAAAAAATTAACAAAATTTAGAAAATGTATCCTCTATAATAGTGAGGAAACCAACCTGAAAAGCAATAAAATTCTCACACATTCACATACTAAATTGAATATTATTTACTCTTTTCTATTTCGATCTTCAACTATTTCCAAGGGGATTTCGCGCTTAGACAATAAATATACGAATTCAACTCCATCATGAACAATGACACGAGTTAAGAAGGAAAAGAAAATAGTACATTTGAATCTCCTTCAACATGATGGTCCTTACAATTACTCACTTCCCCATACCAAATGAGTAAGGAAAATGCTATTTGTACCCCCTCTCCCGTGAGGGGGTTTGTACACCCACTGGCGGACCCAGAGGGGTCCTGAGGGCACGTGCCCCCCTAACTTTTTTAAAAAAAATAATAAAAAAATCATGTTTAGTAACTATTGAAATCTAAATTTTAATTTTAATCAAACTTAACAATTAATTTTAATAGCATATTTTATGGAATCCATAACTATTTAACTTTTATCAAAATTTACTAAAAAATTCATTTTAATCTCCATCAAACATGGACAAAATCACAATAAATTTGAATTTCGATAATATTCTAATTTTAAAAATCCTCCTACGATCGTACGTTAATCGAATTTACAAATTGTTTATGTCATTTCGAAACTTATTTCGAGAACTACATTATGGATATATCGAATAGTCCAAAAGATATCAAAAATAATTAAAAATACGTTAAACGTGAGTCTTAAAGAAAGACGTATAATTCGCATTTTAAAAAAAAATCAATTATTTCATTAACATTTATTATTTTTTGCAATACAAATTTCTCAATGTAATTTTCATCATTTTATGGAATATGACATCAAAAAATTTCGAAATTTTACATCTGAAAAAGTTATATCTCACGTAAATTTTCGAACATGGAGTATTTTATTTTATTTTTTTATATAAATTTTTTTTTTTCCAACTTCTTTGCAAATTCGATTGTGCCCCTCCTAACTTTAAACTTTGCATCCGCCCCTGTGTACATCGGGGTTGACGGCCCCCTCTTTTGTGAGGGGGTCTGTACACCTGATACCTCGATATACAAATAGCATGGTCCATACGAGTAATGCTAGTGGTACATTAGGGTGTACCTAAGGAGTTACACCCCCCTCACATAAGGGTGAGACCTACTTAAATAAAAAAAATGTTTTATGCAAGTGGGTTTCACCCCATGTGAGGGGGGTGTATTCCCTTATTTACATCTTTTGATGTACCATTAGCAAATTTCAAACTATATTCCTCACCAGGGAGGAAAAAAGGAAAAGACATTTCCAATAAAAATACAAGTAGCTATTATTTTAATCTGTAGAATCTTGTAATTTATGTTACAAGTAGAAGATATTCGAAAGACGGGGAGTTTAATGGCACATTCATAAGGGAAATTATCCCAATAATGAAAGATGTAAATGTAAACTTTCTAATGTCATGTACCTGATCTGCAAGACTCTGAGTCCTTTTGTCTTCAGTTCTTCATGTCAATAGAGCCTCGAATTCAGAAAGGCAATCGATGAACTATAACAAAATTTCCTAATTGCCACTAAAGCGGCCTTCTTTCCTAGCTCGTGATAGGGTCTCTGAATTATGTTGTCCTCCTGAGACTCCCAACTTCTCTAACTGGTCATGCCGGGTGACTATTTTTATAGGGTGCGCTTCCGTGTTAAAAACCCACTCGTCCAATGAAATGGCTGAAGGAGGTGAGAAAAGAAGATAGAGATATTTAAGTGTCTCCGCTAGGAAAAAACTTTGCATCATGTTGTCTTTTACACCAGTATTAACCTGAGAACAACAAAAATCACGAGTGATGAAGAAATGGTTTCATTGTCCTCAACAGCCACACCCACCCATACCAACTCACCAACGCCACCTGCCACCACTTAAAACCTGTACGAGAACACAAGTTAAGATGTGCTTACATCCTTTAATCCAACATATCCCGTCTCTGTGCGGGAGTTCTTTTCAAATGCTTGAAAGATGTTCCATCCCCACTCCTGATATGTTTTATTACCAGTCAAACGCCAGAGGTAAAAGAGTGATTCAACTGTCTCAGGCCTCAATATGTTCCATGATGTTCCCACACTTATATCCTGAAAATTGAATGATCAGAGAAACGAATAAAAAGGCAAGATCCTTAGAAGTTAGGACCTAGTTTTTATAAATATCAGAAACTAAATAAACAAAGACTACCTGTCCCGAATTGAAGAAGTAGTTCTCTCCAGCCAATTTTGTTGGTGTTGATTGGTAAAAATTATAACATGTCCAAGCAAGCTTCACAAGGCGGTCACAGACATTCCCCCAAAGTGAATGGCTACCCACTATGTAAAGCACTTTAAATAGGAAATTTTGAAAAAAAAAAAAAAAAAATTTGTATATATACCTCTTCCGCCAATGATAAGAACTTCCTAGCCTCATCAGGACCATAGCCAGTAGACCCTAATGCTAACATCCCTGGAGCAAAACATGCAAGTTCATCCATCTGCAAATATAACAAAGAAAACACACAAACCATTGGATCCTTTTCCATCATGAAAAAATGGATACAAATTTTTCAAAGAACTTTTATGAGATTTTTATTTCAGAAGTAATATTACCGACTAGCACAAAATATCACCTTGTCTGTCAAAGAATTTCCAATCTTCTCACAAAGATATGCGAAATTAGAAGGGGTTGTTCTCCGAACCAAGCTTAGAAGACCTTTCATTGAAGTCTCCCACATTTCTCTGGTAGATACATAATCGTTTATTAGAAAATTAGAGGAAATGAATACTACTAGAACAATTGAATTACAGAATCGGGCTTTAGAAAACACAAGTCAACCAACTTTCCTCGGTCATGTATAAATCTACAGCATGCGATTTTGTGATTCATAATGATAGTATCAGTATTAGATGCTCACCTATAATGCTTCACCATGTTTGTTTTGTTTCCTTGTATCCAGACCTTGAGTAAATACTCATAAAAGCTGCAATATATTTTTCCCTTTCGTTATATGGTAGAAAAAAGGGGGTGGTAATGACTATCAACCCTACAGTTAGATATTTATTATATATACTTTAGCATGTTCACCTAAAGCTTTCCAGAAGTAGAATAATTAATACCTGTCTCCCATAGCTCCAAAAGTGATGGTTGAGTATGATCTGGTCCCGCTGTGTGGATTAATATAGATAGGAAGTAAACCATCTGGAGGAAAAGTTTTATTAAGCTCTAGAATGACATCTTCCACCTGAAACATATAACTAGAGCTCAGTTCATGGTAAAAATAAATAAAAAATTCACAGGGAAATAAAAATCAATTACTGATTCTATATCATGCAGATCCAGATATTTTAGCTATGAACTCAATTCACGTGTAAAAGATACATGTTAACATCAATGACAACTTTTCATTTGATGTTACTTTCAATTTCTCTTTTAAGGAACAATTCTGTCTTGAATGCCAGAGTAAACTTTGATCAAGAATACCTTCTGCTGATATTTTGGGTCGCCTGTCCTCTGGGAAAGAGCAATAAATTCTAGCTGCTCTGTGCCAGAATCTGCCAAGATACTATCACCCTGAACAGGGAAAACATAAGAAATTATCTCTCTTTAAGACACATAAAGCAATGTAAAGAAAAAACTACGAGTCTATGCAGATGAACAGACTACCACTGTACCACAGATGCTAGTTTGAATTGATATATATAGTAAGTTATGTATGTTAAACTTTTTTGTTGAGAAAAGGTAAAAAAGATCAATGGGACTGAACTGAACAATGATATAGAACATAACAATAAGCTGAATCAAAAATTTAATTAAGGAAAACAAAAAAAGCATAGCAGAACCATGATGGAGGCTTTCAGTATCAAATCATCACTAAACAAGTAGCACCTAAGAAATACAAAATAATATACACACATCAAACACAGGAATAAGGTAACATGTATTTCCCAAAACTATGAGGTTATGTCAACTGATTAAACAGGATATTTAAGCAGGCATTCAAATACTATAAATAATATAAAAACTTTAGCATTATTAAACCAGGATGTTTATGTCTTGAGAAAATGAGAAGGTTTTCATTATCAAAACTTACCCTAGTCCACCCCGGATTATGTGGATTTCCATGAGCCAAGTTAATAATATTATATGGGATGCCTGAAGGAGTATTCCAAGCAGGCAGTAGTCTATCGGCAATATCTTTAGCCTTTTCAAGGAATATTTTATCTCCAGAGAGATCATATGAACTGATAAGTCCACCTACAACTCTGAATTATTACAAATAAAACTATTAGCATAAAAAAAGACAAGACAAAACCTTAAAAGAGTATGGAATACTCTTCATGAGCACACAAATCTTGGTTAAGGCAGCCCGGAAGTATTAGCAAATTTACATTAGTAAACCAGGAGAAAAAATCAACTAAAGCAAAAAAAAATGGCACATTAAACCTTATAAAGCCACCTTATGGTTGTCTCGAAAACACTGGCGTCATAGTTCTTGTTGAAATCCAATGAGTTTGCAACCCACCTGCCATGAATACTTGTTAACAGCAAAAAATGGACACGAGTTGTATGGTTCTTATCCATAAAAAATAAACTACTCAGCTCTGTTCCACGAATATTTCAACTAGGATGGAGTGTTCGTGTATGATACTGACACTCCTCAGACACTTTATCATGTCGTTTTTCTTTCTTTATAAAAAATATTATATATTGTCAACTTGAAGTTATTATAAAATAACAAATAAGTACTCATATTTAAAAGATTTCAGCAAAAAATTAATAACAATTACAAGACTAAATTTATACTATATAAATAAAGAATTTAATCAATGTGCCGCAATATCGTGTTAGTATTTTTTTGAAAAATTACATGTCGTCATGTTCAGAAACGTGTCATGTTAAACACACGTGTCCATGTCAATACATTATAGCTACTCAGCATGTAAAAGTGAAGTGAACTTTAATAGGAAGAAGGAAAACAACATAACTAAGCAATCTTATCGCAATAATTTCCCTCTTAGCTACATTTTTATTCTCGTATCATTTTGTCTTCGAAATGATAAATCAACTTTAAGGAGAAACAGAACAAAGTATCAACCTTAAAGGCAAGAGATATTACAGAGAAAATAAAGAAAAGCAAAGATGTATTGTACTAATCTATATGATAGTAGGTTTACTTATTAAGCTATCTTTTGCAATGCCATGCCAAATGCTACTTTTAAGGCTATTATAGTGATTATCCATCGATTAAGACTTTACATATAAATGGAGAAGCCAGAACAAAAGAGGAACTGAAAGCCTCGTGACTATGTTCCACGTTATGCTTAACACTAATTCAAAATTCTCAAACCAAGTCATTCGCATTCTCTTGTGAAATGATAATGTTATAGAATTGATTCCAATGTGGAACATAGACTCAAAAATAAAAAGAAAATAGACTAAGTAGAAAGCACATTTCTACATAGGAACAAGCAAAAAGAACTATAGACTTACTCTCGAGCCCTTTGGAACTGCTCATCCAGTCCCATTATATACAGCGTGTCAAGAGAATCAATTAAAGTTGCTCCAAGACCACCAAAGCTGTCAACACCATTCTTTGTTTGTGGCTGGTGACCAAAAATATGAAAATACAGTCAAATATCGTGCAAGTATAAGATAATTCCAGTGTAACTTCTGCTTTTCCTGGCTTGTCTCCCGGTAAAACAATTAAAAAAATGAAAAGATGCATGTCATAGTAAAGACATACCATAATGCACCCATTCAAAATCAAACCTATGGAGGTTACACTATCAAAATCAAATGCTAGAAATTGAAAGACGGGGGAACTAGGGGAAATGCACACAACCAAAAAGAAAAGATATGCTATAAACTCACTATTAACCTTTCGGACTGGTGCCCATCAAGAAATATTGTCAACACCAAACATTAATAATTTAATCTGTATATTTGGCTTTACTCTTAAGTCATATTTGGCTTAAGAATATAAAAAGGTCTGCATTTGCGTACAAAAGCTTGAAAAGTGTTAGAAATCTTGAAGATTGCATAATCATTCTTGAAGATGGAATGATCGTTGAAATTACCATTTCTCCACATTGTCTTATTTAGACTTACTGTAATTAGTATTGTTATTTTAGGATTAATTTTCCTTCTCCTAATTTAGGAGATTGTTTTCCTTTTTTCTCTCTCTATTGTACTATATATTGAGGGTTGTAGTATGACTTTTAAATACACAGAAATACAGATTTTATTTATGTTTTCATGGTATCAGAGCAGGCTCTCTATAGCCTAAAAAACCAATGATGGAAGTCCCCGTCAACAGTCAAAGTTCTACTACTTCTGACTTCTTGCACAGTGAGGTCGAAAACACCCATACAATGGAATCCACTGGTATAGAGAATTCTTCATCTCAACTCACAGTGGAGAAATTGAATGGGAGAAATTATAGACAGTGGGCACAATCAATTAAATTGATAATCGACGACAAAGGAAAATTGGGCTACCTGACCGGAGAAGCGAAGAAACCAACTAATGCCACTCATCTACTGAAATGGCAATCTGAAAATTCCATGGTCACAGCGTGGTTGGTGAACTCAATGTTGCCATCCATAGGAAAAACGAATCTTTTCCTCCCAACATCGAAGGACGTCTGGGATGCCATTAAAGAGATGAACTCTGACTCAAAAAGTTCCTCCCAAATTTTCGAAATTAAAACTAAATTATGGCAAATCAAACAGGGAGGGGGAGAGAGAGGTCACCATTATTACTTGGAAATGTCCTCCCTGTGGCAAGAACTTGATCTTAATTATGAAGTATAGTGGGAATGTCCTGGTGACAACATCAAGTACAAAAAGGCTTGAAAACGAACGAGTTTTTGAATTCTTGGTCGGCCTCAATTGCAGTTTAGATGATGTTTGAGGACGAATTTTGGGCCGAAGTGGCCTTCAACACGAGAGGTGTTCACCGAAGTGAGAAGAGAGGAAAGCCGACAGAAAGAGATGATGAAGGACGGAGCAGCCGGCGTCGGAGACTTGGTGATGTCGGCACTTTTGGGTAAAGGAATCGAAGCAGCGTCACACCATAAATTTGGACCGAATGCTAGATCTCCTCAATTCGTTCGATCTAACAAGGTAGGATACTATGTGCAAGTTGATTGTCCTTGCAATATTATATTTTTTTTACGTAATTTATTTCATGAAATACAAATTGACCTACGGGTCTTAATGAAATGAAATGTGAGATTTCTTTCGAGTTTCTCAATTGATTGCATAGAAATGTGTCAAGACATTCAATTGATCTCCGACTGCTCTTGATGAAATGGTGGTATGGAATATCATAAATTTATGTTTTAAAATTTATTATATTGTTTTGGACGCATGTATCCTACTGGGTTTAAACTACTCATTCCTTCAAAATTTTAACTTTTCAGGTTAGATCGGTTCAACGTGAATGGTGGATGAATGGTGCACGGGTTGCTAAGTAAAACATTTTCAAGGAAATCATCAGTAATTAGTTTTATTTCTTTTCTTTTAAGAGATTTAGTATTTCTTAGATTTCCTATGAACGCTTAAAGTTCTGTGATTTAATGTTTTGGATTGATTTAATTCGATATAATGAAATTTTAAATTTATTAAAGTTTAAATCTTCAATTGAATATTTCCGCTTATTATATATGAAATGATGTCGGTAACACTTCAAAATTTAAGTTAATAAAATTTGGGGCGTTACAGTCTTCATGACATTACCACCAGGTTTTGGGAACGGTAATGAGAAAAACAGGGTATGTAAACTCAAGAAAGAAATCCTTGTACGGTTTAAAGCAGTCACCTAGAGCACGGTTTGACAGATTTGCAAAACTGTTGCAGGGTCAAGGATACCAGCAAGGACAATCAGATCACACGTTCTTCCAACAATCTAAAAAGGGACGAGACCATTTTGATAGTATACGTCGACGATATAATCATAATGGAAGACAATACATGGGAGATAGAAAGACTCGAGAAGTCTAGCAGCTGAATTTGAAGTGAATGACCTAGGACAAATGCGGTACTTCTTAGGAATGGAAGTGGAAACATCAAAAAAGGGAATCGGTGTTTCACAACGGAAATATATTCATGATCCCTTAACAGAAACAGGCATGCTTGGATGTAAGCCAATCGACCCACCTATGGAGGTAGGAAGGAAAACAAGAGACAGTGGAAATCTAGTTGAAAAGGACACATACCAACAACTTGTCGGAAAACTAATTTACCTATCTCATACTAGACCTGACATTGCCTTTGCACTAAGTATGGTAAGCTAACATATGCGTAACCCAAAGGAAATTCATATGGAAGCAGTATACAGAATTTTAAGGTATCTTAAAGGTTCATGAGGAAAATGACAATTTTTCAAGAAGAATGAAAGGAAGAAAATGGAAATATTCACAGATGCAGACTAGGCAGTTTCAACAGATGGTATTGTACCTTTGTATGGGGAAATTTGGTGACTTGGAGGAGTAAAAAACAAAGTGCAGTGGCAAGAAGTAGTGCTAAAGCTGAGTTTACGACAATTGCTCAAGGGATATGTGAACGACTTTGGTTAAAGAAACTCTTGGCAGAACTACAAGTCACAATAGAACTCCCAATCAAGCTCTATTGTGATAACAAGACGGTCATTAACATTTCTCTTAATCCGGTTCAACACGATATGACCAAACATATAGAAGTGGACAGACACTTCATCAAAGAAAGGGTTGAAGATGGAGTTATTTGTATGATATATGTTCCTACTAAAAAGCAAATCGCAGATATATTCACTAAAGGACTGGCTAGACAAAGTTTCGACGATTTCACGTGCAAGTTGGAAATGGTTAACATTTACCTCCAACTTGAGGGGGAGTGTTAGAAATTTTGAAGATCATTCTCCTATGGTTGTGAAAATTGCAGAGTTACCACGTAGGAAGATTCCATTCCGGTTCTTTGATTATTGGATGGAGCACCCAGATTTCTTTCCTTTGGTGTCTCAAATTTGGGGTGAAGCAGTTGTGGGAACTCCTATGTTTTGTTTATGTTCGAAATTGAAGAAGTTGAAGCTTGCCTTAAAAGTTTTTAATAAGGAACATTTTTCATGTCTACCTGGGAGAGTTACTCAAGATCGGGCTGCCCTAGAGCAAGTTCAACGTCTGATCCAACATTTACCTTTGGATTCATCGTTACATAGTGAGGAGGCTCGGCTACAAAAGGAATATTGTGAATTATGTAGGACTGGGGAGGGATTTTTTAGACAAAAAGCTCGTGTTAAGTGGCTGAATTTAGGGGATCAGAATTCTGCTTTCTTTTTTAAGGCTATGACAAGTCACCATGGTAAGAGTAAGGTGGTTTCCATTTGTAGAGATGATGGTACCAGA
>CAIGRS010051471.1:0-16489 GCA_903798395.1 Fraxinus floribunda | reverse complement strand
TCGTCATAATGATAAATAACATTATTCCGTTAAATTTTTTGAATTTTTATAATTATTTCTATATGAAGTCCTCACTTATCAATGAAATTGCAAGTAAAACTCTCAAAACATCTTTGGCTGTGCCTTGCATGTAAATAAAAGTAACTTTTTAATCAGCATTTTGTTTACTTGAAACAGTATAATTCAGGGTGTGTTTGAGCCACGTTATTTTAGAATAATGTATTCTAGAATAGTAGATTGATGAAAAATGTGTGGTTGAAAAAGAATGAAAAATATTATTTTATTGTAGAATGTGTGATTGAAAATGAGTAGAAGAATAAAAATAAAAATTTTAATTTGTACCTAACAGGGGCTCAAGTGTGAATACTCGGATTTTAAAATTGATTTTAGAGCCTCACCCTTTGGTTGTAAAAGACATTTTCTTTGTGAATCCTAAGCAAAACAGATCTATCTATTACTTTCAATTTGCCCATTTTTATAATAGAAATCCTCTTTTACTAAAGTATGCCAAATTATCCGATCAAATCTCAAAACATCATGAAATTCATCAAGTCGAGCACATTCCACTACTTTTCAAATCACACAGAAAAATTTAAAATAAAAAAGGATCACGATATAAAAAAAAAATATATATATATATAATTAAACACACTAGGATGATTTAGATAAATAAAATTTTGTAAATAAAGAAAATTCACCTGTCATTGAACATAGCATAAAAAAGAAAGGAAACTGAACTATGGTCATGGTTCATCTCATCAACTTCGAGCCTCAATGTACTCTCACGCACATTCACATCACTTCTAATCTTTTTAGCTTGTTGGTCCTCGTTTCACTTTTTCTTTTAACTTTCCTATTCCAATCTTTAACGCCACTCGAAAACACTTCGGTTCTTCTCGATTTTCTCTTCTTGCTCATTATTCATGTTTATTCTCATTTTTGAGGTTCAATCTTTGCTCCTAGATTCTTTTTTATTATCGATTATGTTTTGTGTGTGTGTGTGTGTGTGTGTGTGCTTGCAACATCGAGTTGAGATTTTATCCTACAAAACATAAAATGAATCACAATCAAACAGAAAATTGACCATTCAATCCCATAATGCGAGCAATTATCTAGGATTTTGTATAAAATCTAAGATGAAAAATATAAAAGATGATCATTTGACTCGAGACCTTGAGTTGTTCAAATAGTGTCACCATTCTATAGAAAATCTTGTTAACTATCTATTGAAAATGGAGTCGAGAAGTTTCATCGCCTCTTTTAATTATGTATCATTATCATTCAACAAGATGTGACTTGTTACCTCAAAAAAAAGTTGAGATCAATCTACTGGGAGTTATAAACTTGATAACTCCAATGACGGGCAGTAACATTAGCTTGAAATTCCGATCGATGTCACAGTACAGCGTATTTATTTGCTCGTAGTTTCACAATCTATTAATTGTATAATGTTTTCATCTAGAAATACTAGAATGGTTTATTTTATTCTTCACTTCATGAGCCGTGTATTCTTTTTAATGCACTAGTGGTAGACATGATCGAGAACTACCATAGCTCCTATTCTTTCTTTCTAACGATCCCGCCTTGTAAGATATTGTTTGTGGATCCGAGACAAACCTTGATCAATTTCTCTTAATGATGCACATAGTACCTTCAATAACGGTTGGGAGAAGCTAACTTCACATTCGACCTATATTATCTGCATGTTTTTATTTTTTCATTAGTACGTTTGTCGATGTTAGTTATCTAAATTCTACTTGTATATTTGCCTACTCAAAATTTCCAAAATGTAACTAGTTTTGGCATACCAATATAAATGCAAATCACCCAAACATAGGAAAATGGTTGATTGCATTCTACCTAATAAGCTGTATATTCTTTGTAATGCGTTAATGGCAAAGCTTTTAGTAACCTCCCATTGCATCTCTCTCCAAGGTGCAACCCCCATTTTCCCCCATAATTCCCTTTAGCAATTCCACCCAAAACTATCTTTTTTTCTTCTGTAGAAATGTTATATTTTCTTGCATTTGGAATTTGGAACACGCCATCGAGGGTCTTCTAACTGCGCGTGCACGTGCGCGTGCAGAGAGAGAGGAGTGGACAAGTGGTCTGGGGTTCTCTCTCACCGCTATGATACTTTCCTGAATTCTCTACGACCCTTCATCATCCGTCTTCTCCAAACACGCTGAGATATATTTATGCACACAGCTTTTTGTATTCTTCTTTTTAATGAAATTTATCTTACAGGATAGTAGATTTATGCCCAGCCTGGAGATTTAAGGGTTTAAATAAAGGCCCACAAGGCTAAAGCACACAGGTTTGTGGAAAAACACATCGACTTTTCTTTCCTGTCGTGCATTTATGATTGGAAATTTTTGTATAATTGACATGACTACATTTATTGAAAGGGCAATCCATTTCTGAAGATTTACCGGGATTTGGCGTGACTGAAATGTTTTATAATTCCATGTACATGCATGTTCATCAATGATTTTGAAAAGAGTTGGTCTTTGTGGTGTAAAAAGTTATTGCCGCTGAAATTCTGTTCGAAGGACTACTGATTGTTGAATTTTGGTGTTTTCAGGTCAAAGGCGTTCTATATGAATTTGTCGTGTATCATTTAAGTGGATTCGATCTTGGGATGGCTGTTCGTGGTTTTAACATTTCAGGGAATTAAGATAAAAGGCAGTTGTTTTCTAAGATAAAAGTGTCGGGTTTTTACTTCGTTTGGCTTTATCATCGAGTGAATAGTGTTTCCATTTTGTGTCTCACCTCTGGCTTTAAACTCTGGTGGATTAGTTTTGCCTTGTACATTGATTGAAGTATGGGTCGAAGGGTGCGGAGGAGGGTGGGAAGGAGGGGCACAGCGGAAGTGGAAGGCCAGGAGATAGAGAGGTTGAGTTCTGACATGAAAGGCATGCTTGATTGGACTAGATTGCCTGATGATACAGTAATTCAGCTTTTTTCATGTCTGAACTATCGTGATCGTGCGAGCTTGTCATCAACCTGCCGGACATGGAGAGTTCTGGGTAAATCTCAATGCTTGTGGCAGGTATTGGATTTAAGGCCTCACAAGTGTGATGCTTCAGCAGCTACTTCACTCGCCTCTCGATGTGTGTATCTTCAAAAACTTCGGTTCCGGGGTCCTGAACCTGCTGATGCTATCATAAACCTTCAAGCTCGGAGTTTACGTCAAATTAGTGTCGATGGTTGTCGAAAAATTACGGATGCTTCATTATCTGTGCTTGCTGCTCGACACGAAGCACTAGAGTGCCTTCAGCTTGAACCAGATTTATGTGAAAGGATCAGCAGTGATGCACTAAAATCAATTGCCATTTGCTGTCCCCGACTGC
Source organism: Fraxinus floribunda (assembly GCA_903798395.1). NCBI lineage: Eukaryota > Viridiplantae > Streptophyta > Magnoliopsida > Lamiales > Oleaceae > Fraxinus > Fraxinus floribunda. Next base: position 13,136 of record CAIGRS010051471.1, on the reverse strand, counting down.
AAAAACTTAGGCTCACGGGTATACAAGAAATTGGTGCGGATGCTATCAATGCTTTGGCAAAGTATTGTACGAACTTGATGGATATTGGATTCATTGATTGTCGAAAAGTTGACGAGATAGCTATAGGAAATGTTATATCAGTCCGCTTCCTCTCTGTTGCAGGGACGTGTAATATTAGGTGGGGTATGGTATTACAGCACTGGAAAAGGCTGCCTCACTTGACAGGCTTAGATGTTTGTAGAACAGATATTACCCCTGATGCTGTTTCAAGACTGTTAAAATCATGGCACAGTTTGAAGGTCCTGTGCGCCTTAAATTGCCAAGCACTTGAGGAAGATGCCACCTTTGTTCCAGGTAACAATTATAAAGGTAAAGTTCTGTTTGCCGTCTCTACAGACAATTTTAAAGGAGTAGCTTCACTATTTGATGACACTACAAAGAATGAGAGGAATGTTTTCTTGAATTGGAGAAATATGAATATTAAGGATAGGAAATTAGATGGGGTGATGAAGTGGCTGGAATGGACCCTCTGCTGTGCGCTTCTACGAATTTCAGAGAGCAACCCTCCAGGTTTGGATAATTTTTGGCTCAACCAAGGCACCTCGCTGTTGCTTAGTTTCATGCAGAGTGAAGATGAGGAAGTTCAAGAAAGAGCAGCCACAGCTCTTGCTACTTTTGTTGTCATTGATGATGAAAATGCCAGTATTGACCCTCGAAGGGCCGAAGCAGTTGTTCGAGTTGGAGGTATACGTCTTCTTCTAAACCTTGCTAGGTCATGGCAGGAAGGGCTTCAAGCAGAAGCTGCAAAGGTGAGAGTTTTAACAAATGGTTCTAAACTGTAATTTTCAGTCTTATGATTAGTTTATTTTTCTCAAGCATTTAGTTTCTTTTGTTTTATTTTAGTTTGATGGAGATCAGGTGATCAAATTTATCTTACAATTTTGTTCAAATTTGCTTAGCATTCTTTCCTGTAGAAGTTGAAAGATAATAATCATTAGTTGTGTTTTTAAGATTATTCATCATTTATAATGCCTAAAAACCGATTCATGTACTGCTTAAATTATAATTTGAATAGGTAAACATACTTTTAATGACACTTTTTAAGTGTCCACAACTTACTACCCACTTATTTATCTACTTGTAAGCACTTCAAATCACCCCAAAACATGCTATAGATTTGCTTAAAATGTGCAGGCTATAGCAAACTTATCAGTGAATGCCTATGTCGCAAAAGCTGTGGCAGAGGAAGGAGGGATCAATATTTTGACAAATCTGGCTAGGTCTATGAACAGGATGGTTGCTGAAGAGGCTGCTGGAGGACTCTGGAACCTCTCCGTTGGTGAAGAGCATAAGGTTGTTTCTCTTCTGTTTATATTAGATTATTTTCATTTTATTTACGCTGTTTCTTTGAAATAATGATAAATCAAATTTCTGCTTCCAGATTGCCATTGCTGAAGCTGCTGCTGTAAAAGCTCTTGTTGATCTTATCTTTAAGTGGTCTGGCACTGCTGGCGCTGAAGGAGTTTTGGTATGTGTCATACGTATTGAAGTTTTTGAGTAATTTTATGTGTCATTATCTTTAAGTGGTCGGGCACTGCTGGCGCTAATGCTTGGTTCTTTTTGGTTACAGGAACGTGCTGCTGGTGCATTAGCAAACTTGGCAGCGGATGATAAGTGCACCATGGAAGTTGCTTCAGCGGGCGGAGTACCTGCTTTAGTAACTTTGGCCAGGAGTTGCAAGGTTAAAGGAGTTCAAGAGCAGGTTGCATTTTCTCATAATAATAACAATAATAAAAAACCAGACAATTCACGTCTGTGTCTACCATCACTATGTTAAAAAGGCTGTCATTCATATTCCAACTGTTAGTTAGGAAATCAAAAAGATAATAATGTTTCCATGAAGAATTCATAAACAATTATGATTTACTAGGATCAGATGTTCTTGGGCCTCCAGAAATCTACCCCTTTTAAGTTAACTTGTCATGATATATGTGCTTTCTATTAGAGCTTCTTTGTACTTTTTTTTTCTTTATGTGAGGGCTACACCCACTTTTTCTTATGCCTTGTTGCTTTGGTTCTCTCCTCCATATATGTAATATGTAATTTTTTTCATATAAAGAGCTTACATATGTTAAAGGTTGATAGTTTCACCATATTTTGAAAAATGAAGTTTATCAAGCCTTCCAATATTTAGATTCTAAAAAGAAAAATTATTTGTTTCCAAATTCTTTCTGATATATGGTACTGGAGTCTTAAGTGAAATTATTGAATAACTTATCACCTCATTTCAGCTATAATATTTGGAAAGTCTCCTTTGCACTGTCTTTCCTTTGAGAAGCCCTTTTTCTTTTGCTTTGACCGTGTAATTATCTTGCTTTGCAAGTGATGTGATGTATCATTATACAATATTCCCTAGCCTTTTTCTTATATTAATCTGAAGGAGTACTGTAACAGGTTTTATTAACTCTTAAATGTTACTCCATGGCCAGTTAGATGTTTAGCTTGCTTTTTTATGCACGAAAGATATCTCCGTATTGAACAATCCTGTTTCAAATTTCTCACCAATATTCATTGTTATTTTCCAGGCGGCTCGTGCATTGGCAAATTTAGCTGCTCATGGAGATAGCAATAGTAACAATGCTGCTGTTGGACAAGAAGCAGGAGCTCTTGAGGCACTTGTGCAACTTACGCGTTCTTCTCATGATGGTGTCAGGTAGTGCATTTTTAAAATCCAAATTTCAATCATCTGTTCCAGTTTTCTTAAGGTTTTTGCATGGTAGCTTCTTTTCTGCTTTTCTTCATTTGGTGGATACGTATTGAGCATAAGAATGAAAACCACAACACTAATTTTGGGTGATATACAGGCAAGAAGCTGTTGGTGCATTATGGAATTTATCCTTTGATGACAGAAATCGAGAAGCAATTGCAGCTGCTGGTGGCATAGAGGCATTGGTATGCATTCTTCTTCTTTATATTACTACGTCTTTTTGGCAGCATCCCTGGTCAGAAATACTTTGCCGGAACTATGAAATGTCTAGAAACAACTAGTCTTCAATTATCTTTTAAGTGTGGGGACGAGTCGACACTTCTGGAAGCCGTATTATCCAAAAATTACAAATCCATAAAGTGCCATTAACGAGTTGAATAAATTTGAGGGCAGTCACTTTGTGCAACAATGCCAAAGTTAAGATCAACATTTATCCCTAAACCACCCTTACATGGTGGGTACCCAATCGTGCCTTTTATGAGGTGGCTATTTTTTCGTGCATGCAGTATGTTCGCCCCCACCCCATCAAGAAAAAAAAATGAAAAAATAAAATAGGGGAATTATGAGAAAAAATGCGGTCCTCTTTATATATGCGCTGTTTGATGCATGTTCTTGTTAAAGTAATTCAACCTGGCAAAAGTTGCAACATTATGGAGATAACAGCTGATCAAGATTCCAAATAAGGAATTTATTTTTCTGAAAACCTTGTGCATTACTACTTACTAGAGTACTTCAAACCATAGTGAACGGTTTTATGTTGACATGGGTGTTAAAATAAATTGTTGGAATCTTGTTTGTATTTTGGCTTCTGAAATGTAGCTATTCTTCTAGCTTAGTCTTTGAAATATTTCATTGTGTTCTCTATGACTATGTAGTAATCAACTTGAACTTTGGACCTGTGGGAACTAGGGAAGTCTGCAATAGTTGAAGAAACCTAGCTTATATATAATATGCATGCACGAGCTTGTCTCTATCCTTGTATGAGGAACTTTTGAATAGTTAATTTGCCTTTGACATCCTTAAATTTTATATTAGAATTTATTGTATTCGTGAATCTTTTATATTTATGTGGTGCATGTGCCTATCTATGATGCTCTATATGTTGGGATTCTGAGGTGCTAATAAACATACAAGATATTATGTTTATCAACATCGTATATAAAATTTATTCTGGAATTGAATTCTTTGGTAAGTAGTTTCCAGTGGTCGAGTTTTCCTTTTAAGTGTTTTCTTATCCAACTTTATTGTTTCCATTTGAAGTTATCTGCTAGTGATGGTCTATTTGGATACCGATACCGACAAAAATGGAAACGACAAATAGAATTACTCAATTACGTATGCGTTATGTCAGCCTGTTGCTGCTGCAGTATGTGTGCTCTTTTGAAAGGATTAACGATTCATTGTTTGCTGCTGCAGTGTGCATGCACTAGACAGGGGGCTTAATGAGCAAATTTGCTTATGTTACCTTTCATGTAGATGCATGCACTGGATATGGGGGGTTTTTAAGTATGTCAATTGTGTTTGGTCCATATTTCTGCTGCCACGATCATATGGCCTGCTTGTGATTGCATCCTTATATTTACAAACATTAGTCGATCAGAATTACTTCACTGCAAGTTGGTGCTGTGCATTAATATTTGTGCACTCATGGTGGTTGGCTGGATCACAAAATACCTACGTCTCTGTTTGGAAAATTCAAAAATTGAACTAATCGAGCTCTGAATCAATTTTGTATGGGATGATTTTGCTTTTGGTGGAATTTTCACTAGTTTCATGACATCTCTTGTTTGGTAAAACTCAAATCAAAAATATATAATTTATAGTAACATTGATGACTGTTACAATTATAGTAACAGTTAGAGAGCTATAGATTTACTCATTGCACATTATATCACGAAAGAAGTTATTATTTGGTTCCCATGCAAACCACGTGTTACTTGTTTTAAACTTGCGCAGTTTTTTCATCATTATGGACCAATCTAAACCAGAGTTCAGTTTTGGTCATTTTTCCTAGGTGCAGATCCCTTAACAGATACATGCGTGAAAGGAGTAAATGGACCTGTAGTGTTCCAAGAACCAGTTTTGGCTTTACAACGAGTTAGTAGAAAAGAATTAAAATTGAACATTTCAGTATCACGTTTCTTCTTCTTACCCTATATTCTATAGTTATTTCTAGCATATCTATGTAAAAGCAACCCTCTTTATTGTAATTATTTTGTAATGCTGTGGAAAACCTTTTTCTAGACTAAATGAGGTTTCTAATATTTGAGTTATTAAGGAACTTATCCAACATAGTTTTATGAATTTTGTCTGAGCATTCTTGATGATATAACTATTTCTTAACCTCTCTCACTTAATGACTCTTTGGAAAAATGCCTATAGTTACTCGCTTTCTGCAAGTGCAAAAATGTTACTCCTCATCAAGTCATTAATATCCAAATATTTCTCATACATTAATATTGCAATTGCTATTCGTTTTGTTGCATTTATATTTTTTTTTGAAACCTTTTCCTGGTCGTTTTATGCCGCTGAAGATTATCCTTAAAGAATCACTACGTTCTTAATGTTCTTAAAAAAATACATATTTTTAGCTCATGATAATCTTATGTGGTATTTTAGGTTGCTCTTGCACGTTCCTATTCAAATGTCTCTCGTGGCCTTCAGGAGAGGGTTGCTGGTGCTCTGTGGGGATTGTCTGTGTCAGAAGCAAATAGGTACATGCAAAAAATTGTTACTATTTTCACATATGGCTGCTGCTAATTGGTGTGTGCCAAGTCTATATAACAGAGTTTCATTGTCTTGTGGTTCCTTTCATGCTTTAAGTGATTTTATCATTTTATGCAGTAATTTATACATACTGAGTAAATAATTTTAGGAATAACAAATTGTATTACATGTGGAAGGATGAGGAATCCTTCAGGGACATGAACAGCGTTATATGACAATATATGACGAGATAGCATTTCTCTATTACGCGACACTATATGAAGAGATAAGATTTGTCTATGTAAGAAGAAAGTATGAGATGACCTTCATACTTTAGGCTTGATGTTAGAACCGTGAGTTTTGATTTTCAAGGAGCTGTTCAATAATTATCATTTTCATGTTCAATCACAATGCCATGATATTGAAGAACATTGAATCACAATCATTACATGGTTTGATTTTTCCATTGCCTAGAATTTTATTCATCTTGTATATATTGCTTTTGTAATAGCATTGCCATTGGACAAGAAGGAGGTGTGGCACCACTAATATCACTGGCAAAATCAGATGCTGAGGTAATTTCTTATTTGGGAAACATCCTTGGTGCCCTCTGATCATTCTACATGCAATTCAAGTGTTGTATTTGTTCTATCTTATGCCCCGTGCTCAATTGTTTGGTTGTGCCTTACCATGATAAAGTGCTAGGTTGCTAGTGGTCTCAAGTTGCATTTAATGGTTAATTTTCATTAATTTCTTCATGGTCAAATTTTATTGTGAATTCTAAATCAGAGCTTATAAAAAATGAATTGCGGCTATGCGACACTGGACCCTTCTCTCCTTTTGTACTTATCCTACAAAAAAATTCCTACAATGTCACACCAAATTTTTTTAAGCTCGTAGAATTATCTTTTTGTGCCAAAAGCCATGGATGAGCTAAGTAATTGACAGCAAACGTATTCAATGATTCTTATCCTACCTGATATTCATACCATACATATACACTTGGGGGTGATATTGAGATAATACACAGTCACATGAGAGACTTGGCTTATATTCTTGAGTCTTGCATTCTTAAATGGTTTGAGTTTCCAAGGACTTCAAATAGTACTGTGGGAGTCAAACAGATTGGTGATTCAGCCTAGATTTAAGGGGAAGTGAAGTTTAAAAAGGCACTCAAACCAATCTTGGCTGAATCACCTTTTTACTTAAATCTCGTACATGAGAAGTGAAGTTTCTCAAAAAGATTATGAAGGATTAAGATTCAGAAAATTTGTAATTCAGCTACTGTAAATTCAGGACTGAAAATATTTCCAAATTTCGCTAAAAGGTTCATTCCTATTGATGCCTTCAATACCAAATTGATTTGTGGCATAATTGTAATTGTTCATTGGCATAAAGCATCCATTGTTCAGCAGACATACACATACTGATCTTTACATGAAAATCTGATACAATGCTTGATGTGCTACATATTCTTGTTTCTCTTGTTTAGACTGTTTTTTATTGTTGTGGGATCTGGATTGATCTCGATGTATTCATCAACTTCTAGGATGTCCACGAGACAGCTGCTGGGGCTCTTTGGAATCTTGCTTTCAATCCTGGTAATGCTCTCCGTATTGTAGAGGAAGGTGGGGTTCCTGCCTTGGTTCGTCTTTGTTCTTCTTCTGTATCAAAAATGGCCCGCTTCATGTCGGCACTGGCTCTGGCATACATGTTTGATGGAAGGTACTTAATCTTTTGAATCCAGACACAAGAATAAAATAGTCTTTTCTCCTCCTTTTCTATTCTTCACGTGTTCCCATTTTCCTTGAAATGGACAATATATGCTACTAGAAAAATGAATTTGCTGCGAGGATGTATCATAATAGGACCTCGGATGTTGAAAGGTGGCTGGCCTCAATGAGATTTATATATATATCGTTAAACTTGTCTTCTTCTTTTTTTCTTCCACTAATGGATGTATACTCTGAAAATTTAAATCAGTATTTCTTTAACATTTCCTTTCATTGTTCTTTTTATGATGACATTGTTAGTAAATTATGCTTAGGCTTTATGTGAAGGAAAAACGCTCAATGAAATCTTTCTTATTGCCTGATTCATTAAATGTAAATAGGGAATGAATTGTAGATGTCACCAGTTACAAAATAGAGGTTCTTCTAACCTTAATGCGGTGGTGTGTAATTGGCACCTGCGAATAAGTTTCTGCAGGTTGTTTTAGAATTTTAGCAGAAGAATAAGCCTTGTCACCAATTTAGTCTCGACTGTTCATAGTTCACATTTTGACGAGAGTGAGGTCATTTGCCTGATTATCCTTGGTTTAAATCACATAAAATGCTCATAATGATTGCTTGGGTAAGTATCGAGATGATGGACAGACCTCTTTGCCTTGAAAAGTAAGTTTTATTCTTAATTATCACTTTTCAGTAAAAAAAGTAAAAATTTACTGGCCCATGTAAGTCAGTAATAGGTCACAATAATGATGTTTGACCATGGAAGCACAACTTCGTCTGTTGAAAGAAGTAATACATTTTAATAAAATCAGTATGCCAAAAAGTAAAAAGGTGAGCAGAGATTTATTTACTGACAAAATATTTCTGTAATTACGTAAACCCCCGTTTGGCCACCATTATTTGAAATTTTAGTGGTTTGGAATTTTATTTTATTTTTATTGAAAAATGTGTGATTAAAAAAGAAGAAAAAGTTTTGAGATTACGTGTAATATTATTTTATTAGAGAATGTGATTGATAAAAAGAAAGAGAAAAATGAATTATAATTTTAATGGGGCCAAACAATCATATGATATTTGAACAGATATGATGTATGAGAGCAAACCATCTTGAGATTTTGCGAGATCTTTCTGTGATTTTATAAATGCTTATATCTGAAGAGTACATTACACTGGGAACCTCTGAAAATCCTCTATGGACCCTTTCCCATACTTTTACTATTACTGCATAGGCAGTTCGTTTTATACTTCACCTTCCTGTATAACTATGATATTATGGAGGCCAGAACCAGTTCTCACCGTCAGTCCGAACGTGTAAATCAACGAGTATGATAGATATTGTTCTTTGTGGATTTATGCTTATTGAAGATTTGACCTGCAAAACAATGTTTAACTCTTATATTGGGTCTAAAACTATGTTATGTTAGTCGAGGTGCGCGCAAGCTGACCCGGACATTCACGGTTATAAAAAAAAAAAAAACTATGTTATGTAGCTGTCTCCATTTATTGATTTGGAACATATGTATCATATGCCTTTTAATAATTTAATAATTTTGGAACGTAGCATGTTCTTTTTATTTCACTATTCACGAGATACATTCCGTAGAAAAGACAAAACTGAGAGAATGCATGGACAGGATGAAAGAATGGTAAAAGAGAAGTTACTTATTTAAGAGAAGTGATGGAACAAATATAGTTTGGTTTTAGCTCTTTTCATATTTGATCGTGCAAAGCTGATTTTCTTCCTTACACCAATAGAATGTGATCTTATTTTGTTATATTTTGGTCTGATCAAGCTTATCATCCACTTTCTGGAATCATAGTTAAAAAACAAAGCTATATGATCGCTATTTGATGGAAGAGATTGCAGCATAACTGGAATTCAACATTTCGAGAAGCCAAGAACTAGTTTAATACATTGAAAATAGAGAATGGATTATTTTTAAAGATGATATGGGGATTTAACCTGGATCTACGGTTCAAATCTCAAATTCCCTATTCACATTACATATGTGCATAAAATATAAACCAACAGATTATGACCTTTCCAATAGCTTACTTATATGGATGAGCTCGTAATTCAACATTCATGGATAAAGAGCATTCAAGCCTCGGTTCTCGTACACGGTCTCCTCCAAGTATAGTACTGAACTAATAGATACAATTGATTATGCTTGTAGAACTCCATTTAAAATATAAATACCGGAAGCTTTGCAATATCTGATTGATAATGATTCTATAGATTCCATTTACTACATTCCCTGGGCATAATTAGTGCAATGATTCCAACTTTTGTTCCTTGTAGTCTTTTTGTCACTGTCAATCATTTTTCTTATTTTCCTTTTTGTTTTTGGGTAAGAATCATCTCAATTTAAGTACTCATCCAATTGCTCAAATTGTCATGAGCATAATTAATATTTGAAGGCTTCAACAACGGGTTTACTTCAAATTGAAGCATCCATTTAACCGAAAAAAAGTTTAGTTTATTGTTGTTACTGCTTATTTTTCCAATGGATTAAGTCTTAACCATTCCTGAGTTTTCTTTTATAAGGAAAAGGTGGAACTTTATGATATTTTTGTGGATTATTATTTAGAGATCATCTTCTATTTTATCTATTCTATGCTGCTGCTGCTGTCTCTTTCTCTATCTTTTGGGAATGGCTTGTTTTGGCAACAAATGATGAAGATTTACATTTTCTGCAGATTGGATCTAGTTGCTACAGAAAGCACTTCAAAGAGTGCAAGCTTAGATGCGTCTAGAAGATTGGCCTTAATACACATAGAAGCTTTTATCCTATCCTTTTCCAATCCTCAAACATTCTCTGCGGCTGCTGCATCATCGGCCACTGCGGCATTGACACAAGTAACGAATTCTGTTCGCATTCAAGATGCTGGTCACCTGAGATGCAGGTTCTCTCCCTCCCTCTCTCAAGTTACAATTATATTTGCTTGTAATTACCTGTTTTAACGACTATGTTTAAAAAAAAAATGTTATCTGAAACTCGTAGCATTTGGTTACTTTAGATTTTAGAGTTTCAGAAGTTGGCTATCTTGTAAATTATAGTTTGTTTAGATTTTTATTTTTTTTTAATATTTATGTCCCACGATACTAAATCCAATCTTATTAAGAAATTCAACTCTTCTCATTTAACAAATACAAGTTTTGCATGCAGTTCTCTATACAGAAGCTCCGGTTAGTATTGTTGAAGGTTTGAATATCTCATCCTTTTGGTATGATTGGGTCGATAAGAACCTTGTCGAAATGACTAAAATAGAACCTTAACTGATCCTTTTGTCGTTCTTTTTCCACTTCTCAACTCTCATTTAGCATCATTTAGCCCTTCTCTACCCGGAGGTCCACAGCTGTCACTTCTAATCCCTTCCCCACCGACAACTGTCCCCACTTGATCCTCTCTGTCCAGCTTTCAGCCTTTGACGCTGTTGTTTCTCACCAAATACTTAAGTGTAAAAATCCTTATAATTTCTTATGTATTGGGTTGGCTATGTGGGAAACATTGAATACATGAAATTGATCTTTTGGTATTAACTATTCTTCCAAATTGGCAAGTGATTGATAGTTTGGGGATCAGAAAGTATGAGTTGGGGATTAATAGGGGTTAAATTTAAAATTGGATACGGTGGTAGGAGGGGGTGGTGGAGAGGTGGTAACGATTTAATGGCATTCGTGAATTTCCTTTTTGTGATTGAACAAGCGAAAATACGCCTTCTTTTGGTCGAATAAGTTAGGGTCCAATTTGAAGTTCCAAAGTTCTCTTTATATGTGCATGTGTACAGAATACTCCCGGCTCCATACCGTCATCAATATTTTCTTCATTCTGACCAATTTTTTTCTATCCTCGTATATGTACTTCTACAAACTTCGTCAACTTGTTCCCTATAAGACCTAAAACACAGTTTCGTGTTATAGCTATATTCTATTCTGTTAATTTAATGTCTTCTATTTTCCCTTCTCTTTTTACTCAGTGGAGCTGAGATTGGAAGGTTCGTTTCTATGCTGCGATATCCTTCTTCAATACTAAAGGCCTGTGCTGCATTTGCTCTCCTTCAGGTAGACGATTACTCTCTCTCCATGTGTCTTAACAGTCCTGGGAAATCTGTGATAACAACAGATACTAAACTGTCTTACTTTTAATATCCATGGCTGAATTCTGTTTTTGATTGCAGTTTACCATGCCGGGGGGTCGTCATGCGCAGCATCACGTGAGCCTCCTGCAAAACGCTGGAGCATCACGGGTGCTTCGGGCTGCAGCAGCCGCAACAGGTGGCCCACTTGAAGCAAAAATCTTCGCAAGAATTCTACTGCGGAACCTGGAACAAAATCACAGAGAATCTTCTCTGAAGAGTTGTTGAGCAGGTTGTATAATCTAAAGCTAGAACTCATCAGCTGTCGCCAATGCCGTTTGCTTTTAAGTCAGCATTTTCTTGTCATTGGTGCCATATGAGCTCCTCCTGAAGAACCTGTAGTTCAGTGCAAACTTAATTTAGGTGGGCTGCATATTCTCTGGGATATCGAATGATTTGTAGAAATATCTTGTTATCGTTGGATTCGCTGTTGATGGATTGCCCTTGCGCAGTTAGCAACCTCACACCACCGAGAAATGGAAAATGGTGTTGGAAACATATTTCATTGCTCGTGTGGATTTCGAGCAACTTTTATTTAAGTTTCCTATGCACAGTTTTTTATATTTCGTGGTAACTTGGGACTATTTAAGGTCATGTTGATGTAGTAAAAAAAAAACAGAGGTTGGAACTTTCTTGTAATGTTCTTTTTGTCCGATTAGACATGACATAATGATTGGTAGGAAAGATTGAATAATAGTAGACAGAATTAACGGAGAATCCAACAATTTGAGTTGAATCGAGGGGTTCAACTACGAATTTGATGACTAGTTAAGCGTCACGTGTGGTTTGTCATATTATTATTATTATTATTATTATTTATTTATTTTTATTTTTTTTTTGTATTGCTGAAATTTTAAAACAATAATAATTTGAGTGATATTGGTTTTTTGTATATCCTATATTTTAAAAACAATAATAATTGTGCAAGTTGCGAATATTCAATTTCATTACTAATTTAAAATGTAGAAGAAAATGATGTTTAAACATTCATCTGCCGGTTTAGTCTATTTTGTTGTTACCATGTTTAGAGCATCTTCAATACCTTCTTTAAAAGTAAAATGCTATTTATTTTAAAAAGTTAACTTTTAAAATTATTTTCCAAAAGACTATTCAAATTAACATTTTAAAATAGGTGTGGACTTTTTGTAATTAAATATATTTAAAATATTTCAATTTTCAAAGAAAATGAAGGGAAGTAATATAATAATTTGGAAGCAAATTGGTGAAAGCAAAAGATAGAAACAATAGTAAATGTATATTGAGAGTAGTAAAATTAAGTTCTAAATAGAAATGGAGAAGCCATAACCATTTCTATTTCTTTATATCAAATTAAAATGCGAGAGATAACATAAATGTGTGCACAAATGATGGTGGTGCAACTTATATAGAGGATGTTTGGCGGGGATTAAAATTAGTTTTTTTAGCAAATTGTGATAGAAGTTTTTGAAATGTGTGATTGAAAAGTTGTGAGATCCATAAAATATGTGGTTCATAATTAATTGTTTAACTTTGACTTAAATTAAAATCTGATTTTAGTCCGAAACAAACGGGGCCATAGACTAATCAACTATGAAATTTGACGTGATTTAAAGGTGAGTTGTGGGTGGGGTGGTCCAAAAACTATTTATATTTTTATGTAATACTAGTTTTACACCCGTGCAATGCACGGGTTGTGGTATTTTTAAGGTAATATTAGCGTCTTGAATATTAAGGTTAGATGAAAAATTGTATTATAAAATTTCATTCCGTACATTTGTATAAAAGAAATAATGTTTCATAAAAAAACTCTCGTT
>CAIGRS010051449.1:0-19708 GCA_903798395.1 Fraxinus floribunda | reverse complement strand
AAAAGGGATAAGGCGCGCTATAGCGTGCTATAGCCGTCGCTATTTTACGCGCATATCACAAAATCGTCGCGTTTTCTCCGTGCTATGCGCTATAGCGGCGCTTTTTGCCGCTATTTAGAACACTGATGAAATCAAACACACTTGCATATCTCAAGCTATTTACAGTAACGAGGGTTGTGAGAATTTTTTTTAATACCGTCATATCTAACAAAAACCGATCAAGATCATTGATTTTTCATTTGAATGGTTGGATTCAGGTTTGAAAATTAGCAAACCACAAAAATCAATTTGGTTTTAGTTAGCTTAAGATGAAAAGAGAAAAAATAAAACTACATAAAACCATTATTTGACATTTAGAATTTTTACTTCAATTTTTGGAAATTTCTATTAAGCCTAATTGAAATATTGATCTAATGAATAACTACAGCTTTGATCTAATGTCCATGGGCATTAACCCATGCCCACCGTGGACGTGGCAACGTGCATCCGGTGTAGCCATGTGGTAACACACGCTCCGTGGACATTATAATCCATGCTTACCGTGGACATTAGATTATTTCTGTAAATAATAATACTATATAAATAAGGATGAGCAAAAAAAGAAAGTACAAGCTTATAAATAATTAAGTCTTATTCCATTCAAATTTAAGCTCCTGTTTGATGGGGATTAAAATTAGATTTTTAGTAAATTTTGATAGAAGTTGATGAAATGTGCGATTGATAAGTTGTGGGATCATTAAAATTAATTGTTAACTTTGGTTTAGATTAAAATTTAGATTTAAGGTTGTATCAAACAAGATTTTGGCACAAGTTTTTCCAAAAGAAAAATAATATTTTTGAAGAATGTGTTGTTAAAAAGTGGTGATCAAATAGACCTCTAGAGTTGATTATAATTCTATTTTGTTATTCAGTCCTTCAATGCTAGATGTAAATACATCGAGACAATTCCGAAAACCAAGAAGAATAAACTCACCAGGAAAAATAGAAAATACTCAAATCTCAAACTGTCTTAATGGTACCAAAAAATTGGTCAGATTAGCAACACTGTGCGATTAATTTTAATCAATTTTGCATTCTAAGAAGTCACTTAAGAGATCTCAAAAAACCTATACTTGGGACTAATCAATAATACACAAAGAATGATAAATAATAAATAAACAAGAAAACTGATAATTCAAGAAGGAAGAGATCTATGTATACTCATCATCATGCTCAATTCTAGGCATGGTCCGAGTAATAGATGCAGTATGAGTACTTACATGCCCAACCATTGAAACTTGTAGAGCTTCCTCTTCATACGCCCTCCGTTCAAGTTCTTCCATTCTTGCCTTCTTCTTCGCATTAACAAACATCGCGATGAGCAACAAACTCAGAAGAAACGCGCCTAACGCAGCCCCAATCGTGCTTCCAATCATTATCTTCCACTTGCTTAAAGTCTTCTTTTTCAATGGTATTAATGGTGATTCGATGACCAATCCAAAATGACCATGCCTTGTTGCAACACAAGTATTAGACGTCGCTTGATTAGTCAGTGTCACTTTTCCATCGTGATCAAAACTTACACACAAAGGTATGACCCCTGATGTGATATTGAGCCTCGTCATATTGCTGAAATCTATAGTGATCGGTTGTTTCGCGGCCTGAATCCCGAGCTCAGATGGAGTACTTAATTTTATGCCGTCACCAATGTTATATGCCAGTAGGCCTAAAACAGGCGAAATAAGTCGATAACCTGATAACTCATAATTATCGTAGTATANCTGAATCCCGAGCTCAGATGGAGTACTTAATTTTATGCCGTCACCAATGTTATATGCCAGTAGGCCTAAAACAGGCGAAATAAGTCGATAACCTGATAACTCATAATTATCGTAGTATATAGATGACCAGTTTGATCCAAGATTTTGTCTAACTATCAAAACTCTTTCAATGCAAGGATGCACAGTTACACCTATTCCCAGATGTAATTCCTTAATTTTGGCACCATACCTTTGCAGACTACCACAACGAAATCGCACTGCATCAACTGTAATGCCCGAGAGATTTGCTGGTAACTTGATCTGGTGTAGTTTACCTGTCCTAAAGTATTTGTTGTATGATTTGAAAGTGTAATCTCTAATGACAAGATCGAGAAGGCGGGCCGATTTTATTTCTTGAGTTTGGGTTTGAAGGGCTGATAAAGATGCAAATGAAAGAAAAACCAAAGCGAAAGAGAAGAGGAAGCCCATTACTTGTCCTATTTCCAGGCTCAAACATGAAAACAGTAGAAGTTCGATTTCTGGGGAGGTTTTTGATTTATCTGAGGAGACTTCTTGAGTGAAAAGGTGGACTAAAAAGAGGAAGTTTTACTTTTGGGTTCTATTTAATGTTGTAATGAAATGATGTGTTTGGTGGGAGTGAAAATTTTGGGTCAAAGAGTGGCTTCTAGGGGAGTGAGAAAAAAATTTGTATATGAAAAAAAGTTAATGCAATTTTACACTTTTTGTTCCTATGATTTGTATTGTAATGTGTATGTTTTTTTATGTATGCCTTGATTGAAAATGCATGTTATGACCAATGTATTGAAATAAACATGTTAATACCAAAAAAAAATAAAAATCACTATATTCAAGCCCAGAGTGGACCGCCGAGTTGGTGATGGTCCAACTCGTGAGAATCTAGCTCTACAAAAACTCGAGTTCATCAAAACAATGAATGAAGATTTAGGTATTTAAAAATCAATGTCGTAAGAAGAAATGTCAACATGGGGAATGGTTCAATATGACACGAGAAATGTGATCCAACTTCAAGCTCGGCAAGAACTTAGATACTAACGACTAAATTCTACTTGCTTAATCGACGGTCAAGGGCAAAGCAAAGCATTCATCATTCTGACGAACAATTGTGTTCAAATTCGCACAGCTTGACAAATGCTAGCATGAATTGACCAAACCGGCCGATTAATACCTTTGCCTGCTCAAAGTAAACATTTATTTTATTTGATCTAAAATACTAAGAATTATCTATTCCATCTAACACATTTATTTTATTTGCATGCTTGCCTTCAAATGAATTTACATGACTTTTAAGGGGGTTAGGATTAGATGATAAAAGGTAGGAGAAATGATTTTGGAGCGTGGAGTGATGATGAAATTGAATTCAAAAGGAAATGAAATTGGGACGGCGTGCTTGAGGAAAATGGAATGAAGGCAAAGAGGCATGTCCCCCACTTCAACAATCTTGTGGGCTAGCTTACATAACAATTAATTCTTTGATATTTAGGGGGCCTTCTATATTTTTAAATAGGCAGATCATCCCTTTTTTCATAAAACTCTTTTAGGGAACCACTGGGCAAGTCATGAGGGGTCTTTAACGTGAAAGTGGGAAGGAATGTTCATTTGATGAGTGATTTCTTGGATAATACAAGTCATTTTCTTCTCTACATTTTGAACTAATTAAGATGGGTTGTCAGAAGTATCAAGAAAGAAGTTAAAATTCTATTCATTATATAAAAAAATTATATTTATTTAAAATTTTAAACTCATTATGTATGATTAACATATCATACTAAGTTCGAATAGAGAGAATCATGGTGGAGGCACCCAAAAGGGTTCGTGATTTCCTTCTATATGCATGGTGGCTAGTGTCTGATTATTAAATCTTTAATTAGAATGGAGATCTTGATATATCTCCTGTTTGTTTCCCGTTATTTTGTACATGAAAATGAAATTTTTGACCCTTTTTTCTCAAAAAGTGGGTCCCACTATGAGATAAGGTAGTCAAAGATTGCAGCTGATCCATTTGGTAACGGTAAAAATTCTTCTAATAATGTGAAACAAACGGGGACATAGAATTAGATTCAATTAATAGTTTCGGAAAGAGGTACAATTCATTGTAGTACAATGCACAAGCAAAAATCTTGCGCACTACTTTTGGCTTAAATTAGACTATTGCATTACATGTATATATCTCAATGGAAGTTGACATTACCACTATAAGTCAACCCTACTTGCCAATTGGAAGGGGCAACATTCCATGCAATAATGGTCTCATGGGATGTGTACGAAGTTAGCTTGAAAGAAAGGGCTTGGCCTCCAAGAGTTGAAAATGCTTGATATGAAGCCCCCCAGTTGTGACTCATGCTTATCCACCCTGTCTTGCTTCCTTTAACCCACATTTGTGCGATATCTCCGCCCCCGGCAACATTCATCACATACACGAGCAGCCAATAGCCATTTCCTTGGAAAGTGAATCGAAGGCCACCTTTCCTAACACATGGCACTCTACAACAAGAATTTGAAGTGGTGAACGTTTTGTTAGAGATAACGTAGCTTGTGTATACAAGTGTTATTCGATCTTGGTAGAAAATATAAAAAGATGAAGTGGTGCATCGAAATTAATATGACTTATTGTTGTGAAAGATTTAGTAGCATTTGGCGTTCTAGTAGGAGCGCTGATTTGAACAGAATAGAGAAAGCATTCTGGTAGCCAATCTCAAATTTATTGAGAATAAATCATAATTTATTGTTTGTTTCAGGCAAGATATTTTCTCTCTGTCATTCCAATAGCATATTACCTTTTTGCAATTTGACATTTTTTCTATTGTTGTAGTGGTTAATTATAATTTGATGAAAAAGTAAAATTATACCTGCGGAACATGACAGGTACAATACCAGCCTTCCACTGTGCAATTTTCATGAATGCAGGCTTAGACATGTCGAAATGTGTCCGAGGTGGGTTGCACCAGCCACCGTTGTTCGAGTCCTTAGCCCAGTTGGGAGGGCAGAGGTTTGTGGCCGTGATGGTGGTGATTGGCGAGCCTCTGTAGCACAATTGCGACTTAACGCACCGTATTTGGAAGCATTGGCCGCATCCGTAACCATTGTTGAATAGTACGGAGCTCAACGCGGCCGTTGCAGTACCGTAACCACTGTTGAACAAATTTCCATACCCACATGCTCCACCTGTGGACACCAAATTAATGGACTATATTACACTTTTGCATATTAGACTATGAGACTAATATAGGGGTTTTCAATCTTTGTCGTTCCGCCTAGGCCTAAACAGCCTTGCTCGCCAGAAGTCCGGTCGAGGCATGGCAAGGTTCGACGCATGAGACGGCCTGCTTCTAGAGCCAAGCCTACATGACTTTAGCTGTAGGGGGCCGTAGCCAGTACTTAGAAGGGAAGAAAAAGGACACGGCCCTTTGGCCTCTAGACCAATAAAACGGATAGTGTATGTCAAAAAAACTTTATCACACTAGCACCTAATAAGTTCGAAAAATAATTTGTCACGTACCCATTGTCTCGGCAGCAGTTTCATCGCCATAAAACGTGGCATAGGCTTGTTTCCATGCTGTAGGACGAAATACGGGTGCATAATACGCTGCGGTTGCGTTGCGTACTACTGCCATTACCAAGAAGAAGCTGAAGCACCATGAATGAATATCTGCCATGGCTGTTGGCCTAAACTATGCTCAAAGTTGTAAATTACTGTACAAAGTGAATTGCCTTGTTGACTTCAAAGTGTATGGCCTTTATAGAGTTTAAGGCTTTAGAATAATTGAGTGTCTACGTGACCCTCACGAACTTATGGCATCTCAAGTCAAGAGAGGAATTTTTAAATTATAAGAAATGGTTACAATATTTGTATAATGTTATCTTGTAACACTTGGTCAAAAAAAAGTTCGTTAAATATTTAAATGTCTGAAAACGTGCTGGCAGCTCATTTGGTAAACCATGGTTTTTTTTTTTTTAACCTGGTACGGTTTAACATTGAATTGTGCAATGAATGGAATCCAATATTAAGAACAAGAATTTCTGTTTGGGAATAGTCCAAGCCCAATTATCGAGCTATAACAAGAAAAAATGCATAAATATGGTCACAATCATTTCGTGGCCGTGGCCGCTTTTGCCCAAGAAATTTGGGGAATGATTATCTCCCGAAGCACTTGTTTTATGGAAATGTCTTATATTTTGTTGAAGTCAATGCTATACTAGTTGATGTAGCACACTGGAATGCCCTTCGCGTAATCCATGGACCTGGAAACTGTGGCTCATTTAACTCCTAGTGCTCCTACTTTTTTATATTGTAATTTTGTTATCACAAGTTGAATTCGGCACTTGATGCTTTAACGCCCTCTACGGGGATGAAGACATGAAGTAACCTATAATCTTGCTTCGTTAGTAAGTAGTTTTGGCGCCCGTCGTAAAGACTTTGAATTCCATCTTAAAAATTCAATTTTATTA
The DNA here is from genome assembly GCA_903798395.1 of Fraxinus floribunda. Lineage (NCBI taxonomy): Eukaryota > Viridiplantae > Streptophyta > Magnoliopsida > Lamiales > Oleaceae > Fraxinus > Fraxinus floribunda. The sequence goes on along the minus strand of CAIGRS010051449.1, from coordinate 13,481 downwards.
ACAGTAGTCAAGTCCTTATAAGTTGATCTATATTTTCATTGTGAAATTTTATTCCTTAATATGTCACAAAAATTATGATAACTCAATTGAGTAAATCAATCTTGAAATCCACTCTCTCATTTTTCGAGTCTTAATCGAATCGAATTGCTCGTTAAAGCCTAAATGACTCTAATACCATATTAAGACTTGTGATTTCATCTTACCACGTCAAACTTATTAAGAGAAGTAACACAAACCCTTATAAGTTAGTCTATATTTTTATCTTTATTCGATGTAGAATTTTATTCCTTAACATCCGCGTGCACTTTTAAACTAATGTATTATGTTTCTATTTCGTCTGCTGTCGGTGATGATCTTGCTTAATGAGAATGTCTGTGTTTATGTCAGTGTAAAAATACTTTTCACATTATATAATTTATCACCAGAAACAACTGTGCTTAAATGATCCATCAGGAAAATGCTAAGAATGCTTAAATAGCATGAGACGATGGTAGTTTTACTGAATGATTTTCTTCAAAAACAAAATAGTCAAGCATCTGTGTTCGACAGTGCACGAACCTGTACGAGATTTGCATATGAAGTTATGAACATAGTCAAGATACAAATATCTCTAGACATAAAAGCAGTTATGCAGCAACCACATCGTATGTACACTGAACTCAGACTTGCACCCTTTCATTAGTTCTCTCGCATCCGAATCCCATTAGTGCCTGCCAGATACAAAGTTTCAGCTCATTAATACATAGTGCACACATTTCCACACAGATCAGTTCGTAGAAATAATGAAATTTAAGATCGATGATTTAATACAAATGGAGTTTTTTAATTTCCAACAAGTTAGAAAGAACAGAATGAAATGATGGGAATTCCAGATGCTTCGGCAGTCGGCAGTTTAATGTAGGCTATGGTATGCACAAGGCCAAAACGTGTTTTTATACAACTAAGTTCTTTTAACGCGATCAAGAATTCAAATGACAATAAGCAGTAAGCAACATGTAGCTATGCATTTGTATAATTTCCTTTCGCTTCTGCTCTTTTGAAGTCTAGAAAGCCTTGTGCAAAATGATCTTTTTGCAAGTAAATAATTATTTATTATAAATAGTCAATTCTTTTCAGCTCTCTTCAGAGGTTATGAAATGTATTTGTAGAACCATTTTTAGCCAAGATTTTTTAAGTATTCCTAAACAACTTTAGTCACAAACTAACTCTCATTCCACGGAGTCATGTTGGAATTTTAAGTACCCTCTTTCATAACCCTACTCTATATATATTTTGGCTGTATACCATAATGTTTCAGAGTTTACACGGTAAGAACTGGTATTCGGAAGAGAGTACAGACCTCAACTCATGCTTCACTTCCTTCAGGCAATGTTATCAGCCGTGTGCTTGAATCATACACCATCTCTGTCCCGCAACTGATGAAGAGTGTTATAATGGTCAAAATTACGAAAAATAAAGTAAAACCACAGATCAAATGACAGACAAAACAATACAACAATCTGCTTGATCTGGTTCCAGTTAAACTTACTTCGAGCATTTTACGGTGTTGGTGGAACCACCACTAGATATAGACAATATGGTCCCAAAGAATGAAAGATTCTCCGTGCCACAGTTCGGACATGGTCCCTGAGCCAGAAAATTCAATTAGTCAATTTCTACTTTCTAGTACATATGAGCAAAATTGAAAAACTATTATAAGTTATTATCCTTATTTCAACTGTTAATGACAATCTTACCGATAAGATCAGGAAATCTTTCACGATAGTGTTTGTAATTGTGAAAGATAACCATAGTATGAAAGGAAAAGCTGCAAACCAGGTGAAAATGAAACTGAAGGGCTCTGGAAGCTGCAGAGAAATAACGTATTGGATTAATATACGACTAAAAGGAATTATTTAACTGAGAACATAAGTAAAAATTCAAATACATTTTTTGAACAGGAATATCAATCGTGAAGGGGCTATATTATTACCTCCAAAAGATAAGTGATTTCAAATCCAGTCAAATCATCAAGGAAGAAAAACCTAGAAACGGCATGGTATAGAATGCTGTTAGCTTAGATTCCATTCTCCCAACATGAGAATAGATAAAGTCCCTAATCCTATGGCATGTTAAAAATAATAATAAGAGTTTTCTTGTTTCATTCCCGAGGTTAGCCTTTACATTACCAAGCCCCTGTTTGATAGTGATTTTAATCTATATTTTTATCAACGTCAAACTCAACAATTAATTTTAGAGTAGTGCTACATGTACCAAATCATCTACCTAAAGTTTTACCTAATCGCCAAGTGGCGGCCCCCTATTGGGGGGGGCGCCTAGGTCCACAGGCGCCCCCTCAATAGGGTGACGCCACTTGGCGATTAGGTAAAACTTTATGTAAAAAATTATGTACATAAAGATTTTTCCTTAATTTTAGGATGTGTTTGAGCCATATTATTTTGGAAGAATGTATTCTGGAATAGTAGATTGATGGAGAATATGTGGTTGAAAAAGATGGAAAAATTATTGATGTGATGAAAAATATTATTTTATTGAAGAATGTGTGGTTGAAAATGAGTAGAAGAATGAAAATGATAATTTGAATGTGTACCAAACAAGGGCTTAACCACACATCTCATAGATTGGATAAGCACAATCACAAGTTCCACACAACTTATAAAACAAAAATTAAAGGTGTGTTTGTGCCATATAATTTTGAAAGAATGTATTCTGGAATAGTAGATTGATGGAGAATGTGTGGTTGAAAAAGATGGAAAAATTATTGATGTGATGAAAAATATTATTTTATTGAAGAATGTGTGGTTGAAAATGAGTAGAAGAATGAAAATGATAATTTGAATGTGTACCAAACAAGGGCTTAACCACACATCTCATAGATCCCACAACTTTTTAACCACATATTTTACATTACTAAATATAACTATTTGACATAAGAGGGTTAAGTAGATTGATCAAAGAAACAATGTAAAGGAGGTGGTATCAATTAGTTTCTTTATCTTGAAGCTCCTACAAGTGCATTCATGCCAAATGTTGGGGACACTTACAATCCTACTGCAACAACTGCAGCTGGGACATTTAGAAGAAACATCTTTAGGTAATCAACAGAAAGGTCACTGTAAACCTGCAGGTAGAATATCAATGAGCTCAGAAAAAGAATGCATATATGTCAAATCTGAACTTGTGCATCCCCACCAATTATTTTCCAATAAATACAAATGCAAATTCATATATAACCATTGCTAAAAGAAAGAAGAAAATCATGTGGAAACAACCTTAAGTAAATCCTTGAAGAACTAACATCATCAAAATACATTGTGCCATCAACGGGTTCACAGTCGTTAGTTTGCAATAAGATATTCAAATCATCAAGATTTTTTAATTTTTATTTTTTTATGATGCATTTCGCACATGTAGTGCAGAAATGAAAATCTAAAAGACTCTCGGACATGCTGGTCAATTATGAATATATAGAAATAACAGATGACAATATACTCCATAATTTAAAATATAGTTCCCTATTATACTTCAAATTAAATCTATTACTTCACCAGCTAAACACATATGTAAAAAGACACAATATTAATACATAAAAATGATAGGTATGACTTTAAAGCAATCGACTCATGCCAATAGGACTTCAGAAAAAAAAAAAGATGGAACTATGTAATGCACTTAGCCGCTACGAAAACATAATAATGTGGAAATACGAACAAGGGCAATAAATTATATATATTCAAATATTTATGCATTATCTAACGATTTCAGCTGACCCTAGCAGGTCTTAAACAATTCAGAGTCTAGCTCTCATGAGCTAATTCTGGAAACAAAGTTTTGGAATTAACATTATTGAAAAGTGATGTCATTTGTCCAAACCCAACTCTGTCGACAAAAAAAACTAAGTCTAGTCATTGTTTTGGACATTAGGATTGTACCTCCAAGCCATGCTGTCCAACTTATTTTTGGGTTGCATTGATGTTGGTTAGGATTTAGGATATTTAGAGGAAAAGGGGGGGTCTCATTTGGCAAGGGAACTGAAGGGAAAAGTATAAGTGGAGGAGAACTATACCCTATGGGCACACTTTCCCCCCTCCAATGAGGTGACTGGAGAAGATGAACCACTAAGACAACCAAAAAACCTTATATTATAACATGTAGTTTTAAGGGAAAAAAAGGAAACACGAAAAAGTAAAATTAAGATCATTTTCTTCCCCTTCCTATTAGTAGTTTCTCTTCCTTCTCCTTCCTCTTCCCTTTCTAGTACTAAACAAGCTAGAGTAAATTCACTAGCTAAACAGGTAATCCATGAGTGCAGCTAAGACTTGAGAAATTGTAATTTTGAATAGGAAAATATACGATCTCTATTTCTTCTGAATATTCTCTTAGAAAAAACATTAATCACAAGGAAACTCATCAAGTATTTATTTGGAGACCTTTTACATGAAGAATTGAACCATTGATAAGTTTTCTTAGTGAACTGGGTACTAGACTTGCTGGTGTCAATGTGTCAGGAGTAGGTACGTGCCAAACTGTCAATTTTAGAAAAAATTTCTTGTCCAATGTTACATAGATTGGTCAAAATTCTCACTCAATTGTTCCTCAATTATACACACCAAAGAGCACAGCTGATATTGTTTTCAAGTTGGTGATCAGCGTAAAATATTGAACAGAAATACTATACTTTCATCCAAATATCAAATGTATGACACAAGTACTCTAAGCACCTTTAGAAGAGTCAAAGAGGGTTGGATTTTAAGAGAGAAAGATCAATACTCAAGCTCACATGTATTTGCAAAACGTAACTCAGGGATGCATACATAATATAAGCACATACCTTTCTACTGCGAAGACTGCAACGAGGACCCTCAACCACAATTTCACTGCCGTCCATCTATTAAATATTAATGGATCAAAACATAAAAAGAAAAGTTAAGGGAAATAAACTAAAAGAATATGAAAAAGAAACAGTGTAGTAAAATAAAATGATTTAAGAATCATACAAAGTTAACCACAAAATGCTGATTGTCTTAATTATTTCACAGAGAAATTGAGATAAAATACATCATTTTCTACTTACTTTATTGAAGAAATATTCTACTAGGAATTCTGACTCATATGTACTGATAATATAAAGATTTGTTCTAAGTTGTAATATGTATGTGACATTATTTCTTACAAACCTTGAGTTTCTGTTTCAGATCATCGTACTCTTTATCACTCATTATTGGATTCCCAGATACATAAGCAATTGACGCTTCCAAAAACCTCTGCTCGTCTGCACCTGCAATATCCAAAAGAAAATTACAGCCACTGGGATCAAGTAAATGTCATGAAAGAATAGGACGAGTAAGAAGATAGAAAATATTATTTACTTAGCATCACAACACTACTCCCTTCCCACATAAGTTCTTCCTTAAGATTATCAAATTCCTCATTTGACATGATAGATTTCCCTTCATAGTAGAATGCCTGTAACAAAGAAGAAGTTCAGAACATGTTTTATACTACAGAAATAAGGATCACATACAAAAGAAAACGTAAGAGAAGAGATGAGCAAGTTCGTACTGTAGGGTTCCTCTGTTAATACCTGAAGTGCTTGAAGAAAATCTTGTTCCATCTCTCCGAGAGACTTCTTCTTCTTTTGATCTATGCTACAATAAGGCAAGACATTGCTGTCGACAACCTCATCTTCTTGAACCTGACCTGAAAATAAACAAGTGATCAACCAAAGCAGCACATATTGTGAGTGCTAGCATGCATTTATATGAAAGTATTTGCGAGTACAAGGTTGCTGTAATACAGAAATCAATATTGTCAATCTCCAAGGAAAGATTAACCCAAAACTAATGCTAATCCTTGTTTAGGAGAGTATTTAATTTCTTAAGGCAATTTTAAATAAGGAAGTTGAATGGATTTCCAGGTTTTCATTTCCCTCAACTGCGAAGATTTTCAGCCATGATCTTTTTATGCTCTAATACTATCCGACAGCTCGTCTTCAAGCTTAAGATATTATAGATAAATAATAAAATTTGTTCTTCGACAAGATAAACCTTAAAGAAAAATTTCTCAAAAAAAGAAATTAGAAATGAACCAAAATGCATATAGGTTTGTAGCAAAGCAATTTTCTTGACAGAAACGACTGGAAATCAAAATACCCAAGTCTCTAAACTAGAAAATTCAGTCACAAAAATAAAGGATCATCAAGAAAAAAAAAATAGGAAAATTAGTACATTAAATTCAGACTATGAAACCTAACCTTGCTGATCAGTAGAGGCCCGAGGAGAAATAATCAACAATCTGCGTTTAGTAGACAACTTTCTGCCATTGAAATGAATCGACTGAACCCCTGAAGCAGAAGAACGCAGAGAAGGAGAAGCAGACACAGAAATCAATGGTTTTCTGAACGATGCAGTGAAGAATCTTGGGGTTGTTATACTGAACCCAACTTTGGTGGCCATTCGTGGTGGTGCCAGCGGCAGCGGCTGTGGTGGTGGAAGGAGTTGATGGGTTGCCAAGATTTTGGAAGGGATTATGCATTATAAAAATCAGGCGTGGGAATTTGGTGGACGAAGGGACAGCTCAAAGATAAGGCAAATGAAGAACGTGTGGAGGGAAGTTAAGACACTGTTTGTCTTGATTTTAAGGAAGAAAGAAAATCTATTCCTTCTTCCTGCGACGTTACAAAAAACTGCCATGTCATCATCTTTCACTGAAAAATCTTTGATCCTTGTTAGGATGACACGTGGGTGATACATTTGTTCACGACTTCGTCACGTGGGTCAATGTGTACAGACTGCGACGGATGGCATATTCCTTGATAAGGGGCACATTACTTGACGAGGGTGAGTTCATGTGGCCTGTGGGTGAGGGAGTTTGATTTCGTACAATAAAGAAATTTGAAAGAAGAAAAACATTATCTACATGGAGGAAGTGTTCATAAATGTTTCTTTTTGAGGGACTTAATGTAATGGATTTGTCCCATAATTTTTTACTTAGACTAAGGTGAGCTATCCTGGTCTGAATAGAATACGGGACGGGGATGGCTACCAATGTGCGCCGCCCTCTCGCAGTCCTCATTCATTCCTTGGAGACATCTGATAAAATTGGAACAATAAAAAGATTAGCATCAACTCTATGCAAAGATAACGTAAACAAAAGTAGAAGAAATGGAACTGAAAGTGCAAAAAAAAAGATCGATCGACCTAAACACAGAGTTTTGATACGGAAACCTTTACTATGAAAATAAAATATCATTAAAAAACTTATCGAATCAGAAGTCGAATGCATTTTATGGATCACAATTTGAAGTTTCGTACAGAAAATTACTCTGTGCTGCCAAGCTGATTTTGAAATAATTGCTTGAATTGTTGATTACAAAATCATCGTCTCTTTCCACTAAAAAAATTTACTTAGCTTGAGTATGTTGTATATTTTACGTTATCTTTAATGGAGATTTCAAAATTTTTGCTGTTAAAAACTTGTAAGGTCTAATTATAACCGTCATTCCTCCAAACTCCTACAAATTGGTTGTTGCTGTAACACAACCTCACATTAGCCCCTTCGTGTTGGCCTGGGGGCACAACCTCTAACACCCGACACCAAAGCAATAAGGGTGGCTAGCCTATCATCGTACTTCAACGAGAGGTTGCACGAGCACGAAAGATTAAGACAAACATATTTACCTCTATAAAGTAGAAGCATACTTTCCTCCACAGATGAACAAATTATCAACAAATATCCACTGTCCACAGCAGAAAAGTGTCTCCACTTTCTTGTAAATCAATATGAAAGTACACAACTGTATCAGCATTTATAAGGAAAAATTTCTGTTTATTTTATTTTTTTTAATTTCCCATGCAGTTTAATCTTTCCAGAACTTGTAAACAATTCGTATGTCCCAAAGTTCAGAGTAACAGCCTGAATGTGCTTATCGAAAATTACTCTAACTTGATTTGAGCCTGCAAAGGTTTATTGGAAAAGAAAGCTTCTAAGTTTCTTAGGATGAGCTCTTGAAGCCTAGCAAATGATTCCAGAGTTACAACAGCACGATGAGGAGACAGCACAACATTATCCAATGCAAATAGCTCTCCCGGTACATTCGGTTCATTCTCAAAGACATCAAGTCCAGCACCTCCAATTTCACCTTGCACCAAGGATTGTACCAATTCCTTCTCATCTATCAGTGCTCCACGTCCAACATTGACAATAATACTGTCCTTCCCCAAGGCAGTCATAACATCCTTGTTAACTACATGGTAGGTTTCATTTGTCAATGCACAGCAGAGAATCAATACATCGCTGTTTGCTGCAAGATCTTGAACATTTTTATGATAAGGGTACTGAACATTGGGCTTCATCTTCCTTGAGTTGTAGGCAATGCTGCAGCCAAATGCCTCGAGCCTCTTAGCAACCCTCGAGCCAATGCTGCCCAATCCCACAATTCCAACTCGTTTCCCACTCACCTGAAATAATAACAAATGACATGACATTGAAAGTTCATTCTCATCAACCTCAACAAAAGTTCATATTCATGTTCGTATAAAACTTTCCCTTCCTCTTTTCCTATTAGATTGCTAAACACAACCGAGCCCCATTCAACAACAAAAATGTTTAGAACAATTCGTGTCAAATATGATACAGAGCATCGCTTGAACATGAGGGTAGGCCTATTTGATAAAGGGAGCTCTTTACGTGAGGTCCAAATGAAACAGTGCTTGAAGTGTGTGTCTACTAGAATTGCGGTTTTAGAAGAATTGATTTCGTTATTCTGCATCAATATCCTAGCCCAAGAACTACACAAAAACGCAAATAAATTACAAAAAATATCTGAGTTCTTTGAAAATTGAATCCAATAATCTATAATCATCACTTTACCTCATATTTATACACAGGAAATTAATCACATTGCAGCTGCTTTCTTTACTGGTTTGCAATTCATAATTAGACCAAAATTCTTTTGAATGATTAATTAATTTCAGTAAAATGAATGCAACTACTTTCTTTATTGGTTTGCAATTTGATAATTAGACCAGAATTCCATCAAATGATTAACTAACTGCAGTAAAATTGAATTTAGTTCAATCTTTAACCTTGGAACCCAAAGGATACTCTTTCTTGACGGGCCAATCCCCGGACCGAATGAACCGGTCGGCCGAGGAGATCTGCCGGAGAACATCAAACATTAGTCCGACAGCATAGTCCGCGGCGTCGTCCGAGAAAGTATCGCCGGCATTGGTAACGCGAATTCCTCGGCGGTGGCAGGCGTTGAGGTCGAAGTGGTTAACCCCTGCGCTGGAACCCACTATGCACTCCACAGAGGGGTACTTTTCCAGGTCCTCCGACCTCACAGGGGTGGGGCCCAAACAGATCATGACACGGGCAGATTTTGAACGGTTAGTGAACAACGGCTCGGGTGGGTCCGCAAGCGGGTCAAGGACTGTGTACCAGGTCTGAAGCAAGGGAAGAAAAGAGAGATTGAAGCCCGGTAGGCGGTGAAGGAGGAGGATGGGGCGGAAACTGGTCGGGGAACTTTGGATTTCTTGGGATTGCCATTGTTCCGAGGCCATCGAGTCAAATGAGTAATGCTATTTTGTCGTACCACTAGAGTGAGATTAAATAAAAAGTTGAATTAAATGGTTTATTTAATTAATTAATGTTACATTAATGTCGCATATACTGTGACCATAAAAGTTAATTGACAATTCTCCAAAGAATTATTCTCCTCTACTAAGCCTGTAAAAGGCACAACACATGGCGAAAATGCATTGGAAGTTGGGGGGAAAAAATCCCATCAGTGCAGTACCTATAAAATTCTGTGAGCCATAGGCTTTTGACACAAGACCAAGCTTCAACCGGCATCATTTTGTACTTATTATTTGTCGTCATTTTGTGCTTATTATTTGTTTCAATTGTTCCATCAAAAAAGTGTCACAACACTCACATGGGGCCTAGCACTCACACATGGCGGCCACCCCATGTGAGTAAAATATTGCACAAAAAAAGGAGCCCCACATGTGTATCTTGTCTGTTGCAATTCAGTAGGTTTATTTCTATGCATACACCATCCTTCTATCTATGTCGGCCACAACAGGGCTCCATTGCATGTATGATGTGTCTATGAATTTTTATTGGAATTTAAACACAAAATAATCGAGAAGTGAGATAAAACAACCAATATAAGTATTTAACGTGGTTTGAAAATGTGGCTACATCCACAAGAAGTGAAGCAAAGATTTTTATTCAGTATGAATAATATGTTTACATCATAGCCCAAGCCCATACAAAGACTTTAGGGCCCGTAGAAGAAAAATACACATGTACGGTACCTCGTGAACTCCACACTGACATCGACTATTTTGATCCAGTGAACTTGTATTCCACTCTATATAAACGGCATATACAACAATTTCCACCTTGACGAATATTCACCCCTTAGGAGAAGACGCTGAAGAAAACATAACATGGAAAAACACACCATTTAAGATCAATAAATTGGGACACATCCTTTCTAACACTTAGAGATGTTAATCAAGTTCAAGCAATGCTTGAACCTATCCATTGTGATTGGTTTCATCAACATGTCTGCTGCATTCTCTGAGGTATGCACATTCTCTAACAACAATTCTCCTGAAATGACCAACTCCCTTATCTTGTGAAATCTCATGTCAATGTTCTTGGTTCTTGGATGATAAATCTGATTTTTTGCTAAGAAGATGACGCTCTGACTATCACAATACATCTTCATTCCATCTTGCTTGATCCCAAGCCCCTTGACAAGCCTTCTCAGCCACAATAATTTCTTGGCTGCTTCAGTTGCTGCCATGTACTCTACTTCTGTTGTGGATAATTTAATGTATGGACCGTTTGTGGGATACTCGTAATATTTATTTCATGTATTATGTTATGCTAGACAATTTGTTTGAGTAGTAGTAGTAGTTTGTGCTACGGATTTCAATGCAATCTTCAGTTTTTCTACTTTAATTCTAAAATCCAGTGATAGATTTTATTTATTCAATTTGTGTTTTGCTCAAAAGATGTGTAACTAAATTCAGTTGTTAGTATAACCAATACAACTGAGTTTGGAGGATTTACTTTCGATCATCACGTTTTGCTTTAAGCTCATGTTAGATTTCTATTGTGATTTTGAATATCTTTTCATATTCCTGGCTAGTTATAGATTGCTTGTGAATCGTGTTGAAATCGAGAAGTAAAATACATGTTATATCCAATAGGAATCATAAATTGAATAGGAGACGGATGATCCTTTGATTAAACTAATGAAAGTAAGTAAATGGGCTTTTCAAATATGTGAGATGTATTGCTAAAATGTCGAATCCCCATTATTATTTTATATTTAATGTAACAATTAAAGTGATAATTTGAAATCATTCATATAGGTCAATGTTTCTAATTTAATTGAAAGTCTCTCTCGATAGCGATCAAGTCTATTCTCCTCATGTGACTCTTCTATCTCTCGATAAAAGATGTAAACATGATAAATGCATTAACAAGTTTTAGAACACCTATTGAAATCATATAAAACATAGATGTATATTCATATCTTGAATCGAACATTACAATGTTTATTATATTGTGCTTAAACTCAATTGTCTCTTTCGATAATAATAAAATTCACTGACAATACAATTGGTGATCAAGCAATTGAAAAAAAAGATAAAAAAATGATAAAAAGCATCCACAAATCAAATCAAATTAAAGTTAAAATAATTAATTAAAAACTAAAACTATCATAACAATGGTCTATTTCATCCTAACAATCTATAAAACTAACATAACATATCAAAATTACAAGAAATCATATTTAAGTGAAAAGATATAATCCAAATTTTTGATAAATTGAGGAGATGAAGATGAATCTTGAAATCTTTTTTCTTGATGAATCTCTACTCGCGCTTCTCTTCTTTACCAAAAAATTAAGTTTGAATCTTCACTTGATTGAGATGTATATGAGAGGCCTCTAATATGTATTATTCTGTTAGGTATTTGTAGGAGTAAAAAATTAGTTGAAAATCACGTCCAAATTGGTTTCCAAAAAAGTTCCAATCGAATAAGGAAAGTTGTCTTGGCGTGCAGATTTTTTTGTCTATGCATATCAGTCAGTATTTTGACTATAACTTTCTCTCTCGATATTCGAATTGAGGTAATTCAAAGTGCGTTGGAAAGATAACTTAAAGGGATACAATATTATTAGAAATAGAATTTTTCCAATTACGATGTTTACTAAGCTAAAAATGGGTCTCAATTTTTTACTAAAAATCTGGAATATAACTTGTGCTATTAGAAATTGATTTTGATAATATGTTGATCATAGTGCATTTATTTTTTAGTTCTAATTCCATCCAATTGCCTCCAACAATCTTTAACGTATCGTATTGTGGTTCAAATTAACTATTGAATATTTGCAATCTGGTCCTCAACTTTGGACATTGTCATTTTTCCTTGATTTTTCATTTTTTTTTCAATTCATCGTTCAACCATTGAGTTTTACCTATATAACATAAAATACAATAATTTAAGATATATTTTGTCAAAATCATTATCAAATATCAATATTTTAGGTCGTCGAATAAGGGCATAGTTATGACTATTGAAATACCACTTTTGAAGAAGCAATTGGTAAAATACAACTACAATGCAGATCATAATTATTGTTTATAAGTGTATTGAGTACTCCTTGAATAATATCTTCATAAGCAAGAGATTCCATCACAACATCATTTTTGCTAGAATGGTTTAAAAGGTGCTTGACATTTATAGTGTAGACCAGAAATAGATGTATGCAATCCATTATTTTCTTCATCTTAAGTAACCTTTTGGTTCATCGTTAATATCTTCACCCGACCATCTTGTAGTGCTTAAAATAATTTGCAACAGTTGTTGTCTTCACATCATTGTTCAAAGCCGTATTAAAAAAAGATTGATAGTATTCATCATCTTGTCAAACCAACTAACAAACTCTTGAAAAAGTAAACCAGTCATCCTTGCTTTCCATTTCCTCAATAATGACAGGTAAGATTGTTCATATTCATATTTTTAAAATATCTAGGATTAGTAAACTTACCAATAATCCAAAGAGATACTTTCTCCGAATCTTTACCATTGCAATTAACAACAATTAAATATTCATTTATCGATAAATTAATAACCTGTCTAAAATGATAATTTTTCTTGATCCCAATAATATTATTGTTATGACTCACAAATAGGAGCATCACGTGGCACCATATCTGGGCAATGGGACTAGCCTAAATATAAAAAGCAATATATTTTGCACTCTACAATTTCCTCTATTGCAAATTTTGTTTTACATAATTCTTGTTGATTGTTGATTATTTTTCAATCTTGTTCCATTTATCTCCCCGGAAACCCAAACGAAAACGTCTCGTGTTGTTGAACTCCTCCCACGTTCAAACTTTGGAGTTATGCCGACCGTCGATCTGCATTAACGTGTTGGATCTAGCTTA
>CAIGRS010051371.1:0-12499 GCA_903798395.1 Fraxinus floribunda | reverse complement strand
TTTTTTTTTTTTTTTTTTCACTTAGCACCCTTTTACACCTCTTCACCAACCTATAAAACAACACTAACAAACACATAAAAACATTCAACACTCAAAAGATTTAGCCAACAATCATGTTAAAATCGTATAAAACTCGTTTGTAACACACACTCGTCAGTCAGAAATTTATATTTTTTCTATTTTTTAAGATATCTTTTCAATTTTAGTATTACGGACAAGTAAATCTTGATCTCGTTTCCCAATCTGTAGCCATATACTTGGAAATCAAATTGAATGATTGAAACCTTGACATAACAAATGACTTTGGTTTCTACTTTTCATAAATTGACCCAAGTTGAGGGGCTTTTGGAGTGGTTCCTATGCGCACCAACCTATTAATCACCCGGACCGACTTATAATGGCTAAACAATATCCAGATCGACATCTCTGATCCATTTAATAACTATGATTTTGTGACTATGACCGATAATTTTAATATTTGGTAATAAAATTTTAGAAATGAAAACTTTTTTTTCTTCTTTAGGGAAAAACTGAAAATTTCATCCATCAATGTCACCTAGACATGGGCTTCTGCTCTAAGGACTAACAGAGGAGCACACTATTGAGAGAGTCAAACTCAACCTCCAGATCAATGATCAATCTGATGTCCCGCGGAAACTACAAGCCATGACGGAGTATAATAGATTCTGCTATCTCCAGGTCAAAACTGCCATAAAGCGCCGAGAACAAACGACAAAGACCATACTAAAGCTTGTCGCAAATGATAGTTCGCACTCCCACAAAACCATTTGAAGCTCGAAGATTCTTATCTACGTTCAACTTCGGTCGTCCAATTGTCGGTCTGACTAATCTAAGACCGATCCGAACTGCACGAGAATCTCCTTGCAAAAATGCTTAGACCTTGCACAACATTGTAGCTTGGCCACCTTGATAAATCAAATCGATCCTCACACGCTAGATCTTCCATGGAATACCCGGTTTCTTCAACTCCAAATGACCCACAACATGCTACCTATAAGCTCAAATTCACCCATAGTCGGTTGGTAAAAAAATGTATATATAATAGTGTCATCCCTAGGATTTTATAAGTTCTCAATTTGTGACCACCCTCTACACATGTTCACTAAACAAACATATGAAAGTTGGTCTTAATTAGGGATGGCAAACGGGTCAAGTCGCTTGCTAACTCGTGGACTCGACTTATTTGACTTGGCCCATAGATCGTTCAAACTCGTATTATGACAAGCCATGGGTCGAGCCAAGCTCAAAAATTTGACGAGCCCATATTAAAGTTCATGGGCCAGGTCTACGAGTCATGGCAATGACCGTTGGCCCCAACGGCCATTTTATTTATATTTTAAATGGGACATTTTTCCTATATACCCTCCTTCTCACTTCATTTTTCCCACACAACTTTCTATCTACCTCCTCAATCTACAATACAATTCTTAAAATCTTCACATTAGCTATTTTATTGTGCCATATTGAATTGTCTTTAAATTTACGAGTTAAATCCACCAATGCCACCCAATTTTATACTTAGTGTTATCATGGTTAATTTTGTTTCACAATGACCATCTAACTTTATATATAGTGTTACCACAGTAATTCAATTTGATTTTATTTCACAATGGCCACCTAATTTCATATAATATTTCACCATGCCTAACCAATTGTTTTTCACCATTTTCACTAATTATAATAATAATAAAATTTTTTCAAATAGATTTTTATTTTATTTTATTTTTTTAAGTAATTTTTTTTAAATAAGTTATTTCATTTTATTTTTTTAAGTAACATTTTTTAAAAAAATAAGTTTTTATTTCATTTTATAAAGGGTTAATGCTTTCCACTGACAACCCACCTTCCAATAGGGGGGCGCCATTTTTTTTGGGTTGGTTCTCAACCCTACCAAGAAGCAGGGTTCTTTTTTAAATAAGTTTTTAATTTAATTTTTTAAAATATTTATTTTATATTTATAATGTAAATTTATCGTTTTATCCCTTTTAAAATTAATGAAAATGGTGAAAAGAAGTTAGATGACTATGATAAAATGATATATGAAATTGGATGATCATGGTGAAACGTCATATAAAATTGGATGGTCATGTTGAAATAAAATCAAATTGGATGGTCAGGGCGATACAAATACAAAGTTGGGTGGTCATTGATGGATTTAGTGATGGCAACGGGGCGGGGCACCCCCCGCCCCGCCCCGCCGCGCCCCGCCCCGCCTTTGACGGGGCGGGGCGGGTTCTTGCCCGGTTTAATGCCCCATTTAGTTTTTTTTTTAAACCAAAAATTTTCAATTAAATACAAATTCAAAATTTTATAATCCAAAACAAATAATATTAAAAATAACTACATTAATATCCAAATAAAACAATGAAAACAACCAATGTTCAAATTTTTTTTTTTTTTTTACCTAGGCGGGGCGGGGCGCCCCCCCCCCCCCCGCCAACGCGTCGGGGCGGTTTTTTTTCGCCCCATCCATTCGGGGCGGGGCCCCGTCGGGACGGAGCGGGGTAAATTGCCATCCCTAGATGGATTTAACACTTAAATTTACTTATTTGAGTTATTTATGCCCGATTTTAGGATAAATTATGTTATTGTATTTCTTTCTTTCTTCAATTAGTTCAAATGAATTACAACATATTGTTGAAAACTGACTACTTCAAAAAAATTTCCAGTACTTCCAAATCCATCAACAAATAGTGAGAATGGTAGTAAAAGTAAATTTTTGATTCTTGACCAGTTAAAGATTTCAATACATATTAAAGAGACAAATCTTGAATAATTAATCGAACAATAGCTTGCTTTAGCACCACCAGTCCGTACCTTTCAAAACCTATGAGTCTATCCTCTCGGTTCGGAATTCGGATGGATAGTTTTGGAGTAATGGGAGGGGACATAAAATAGTTTTTCGTTTGTAATTTTCCTTCCATCTTTTTCATTTTTTTTTTCTTCCAAAAATGTAAAACTAAAATTTATACAGTCACGCGCTTGTGTAGAGCGTGATAACTAGAAAATAAAAGGCCAAAAATATAAGGAAAATGGGTTATTAACATAAAACGTCCTTATGTATCAAATTTATTGTGCAAAACATCCCAACATTGTATTATTTTACATTTTCATCCATATTTCAACATTTCATCGTGGAAATCATCATTTTCTTCTAATTTTTTAATGAAAAGATGTGAAATGATGAATATACCATTTTATTTAAATTAAATAAAAAGAAAAGAAAAATAAAGAACTAATTATAATCACTCTCATATTTTTTTTTAAAAAAATGCAAATGAGTCCTAAATAATTTATTAAAAAATTAAAAATAAAAAAGTCTCATGTTCTTGTTTTTTTAAAATTTCAATAAGAGTGAATATACGATATTTTATAGCTTTTCATTGAGAAATTAGATGAAAAATAATGATTTTTCACCATGAAAGATTGAAGTATGGGTAAAAATGTAAAAAAATGCAACAGTGATAAATTTTGTACAATGAATTCCATATAATAAACCAAAACAAAAAAAAAACAAAAAACAAAACAAAAACAAAAACAAGGCTAGGGTTTCCTTTGGGACCCCACCATTTTATCTATTTATCTGCACTCATCTGTATATATTTCGATCGATTAAAGCTGGTCGGAAATTAGGGTTTGACGAATTGGCTGCCGTGGCTGTTAATTAAACGGAATAGGAAGATTGGATTTTAAAGATAGACATTTATATATTTGTGAATCAAATCGAACGGAATCGAATTAGTTGAATTTGTTAATATGGGAAGATCGAAGAAATCAAAAAGGGTTAATTGGGCTTCAGATGTTAATCTTTGTCAGGTAAATCCTCTAAAGGAATTTCTTCGTCTTGTTTAATGATTTTTCTATCCAATTGCAATATTGAACCTTTAAAAAATAGAAAGATGGATGATGGACAGTAAGTTGAGATTTTGATGGATTTTAAATTATTATATAAGTTAAAATTAAAAGGAAAAATGCTGGTTTTTGATGGATGAAACTAAAAGGCTTGTGTATTTCTTGATTCCTTCATTTAAATATTGCTTGATACGAGTAATAATCACTAACTTTGAATAAGTAATCAGATTGATGGAAAGCAGAAAGTAAAGAAGCTAATAATTAAATAGAAAAATAAAGAAACAAGGAATGCAATTCCTTGATGGAAGTTCAGTGTTGATATAAACAACGGACTTCGTTAAATGAGTTTAAGCTGAATAAGAAAGTCAGTTACCATGAATGAGTTTTTCTCTCTTTTTTATGAACATCAATTTTGTATTTTGATGTTTGTGCTGATGAATGTGAGAAATAGACTAGTCAGCAAAATTATCACTTGAAATTGTCATAACATTCTGAGGTTGCATGAGCGTTGGTGATCTCATAATATAAGGATTGAGATTGAACATAAAAACCACATGGAATTTGTGAAGATTGTGGCTTCCTTTCTAGTTTGAGAACTTGAGAAGGAGAAACTCAAAACAAATGGAAAGTGAATGACGAGAAGATTGTTCTTTTTGTAATGGTGGAACTGACAATGGATTGATGTAGGTGGACCAAGAGGTTCTTCAGATATAAATGAACCAATGTTTGTGTTAGTTCGACTATAGACAGAGGATACCACTAAGTTGCAGCAACATGTGGAATGATTGGTTTAGCTTTTGTCAGTGTATTTAAGTGTTGTTGAAATCGAGAATGATCCTGAGATGGTCTTATTATGTTTGACAAGTATCTGCTGTTAGATGAAGCGAAAATGTTGACTCAATTTTTCTCTGTAGAAAAGCAGAGAAAAAGTTTAAGAACTGAAGGAGATAAGGTTGACATTATCGGTGAAACCAAAAATGAGATTCATTTAAAATGAGAGTAGCCAACAGAGGATTTGATGTGAAAAAGGAGAAGGATAATAGTTCCAACTGACATTTATTTTTTTCTTCTCAAATAGAGTGGTGCACCTTTTTGGGGAAAAAAAATGAGGAACTGTTGTTTTCTTTTCCAGAAAGAGCTATCATTAACTAGTTGTCGCTGTCATTTTTAGATTCATTTGCAGTGGATATTAGATAGATTTGTTGATGATGTTACTGTTGGCACTTCAGCTAGTAAGATCTATGTGGTTTTCATCTAGTTGTAGACCTTTCAGTAAATGCAATGCTAGTTCTAGTGAATCAGCAAAAAAGGGATTCATGTAACTGACCCATATCATATGTCTTGTCAATGATTTTTGTTGCCCGACCTCCAAAGTTTAAAATATTTATACTGATATTCAGCTGCAGGGCCATTTACACTTGTGTTTTATGTTGAACGTGCACATTCACCTAGAAATCATTCTTAGTGCCTAGAGGATTACCTTTTCCTGATTTCACCTTTCATGTCTTCATTTTATTGACCTTTTGCAGCATCAGATAATTGTTGCAATTTGGTCATTGTTAATATTCTGGAAGTTAGGGTGCAATTATCTGATGCACACAAGAAAATATCAACCGCCTACCTCTCCTAATATTTTGAAGTGTCTCAACTGTGTAACATAGATAGATTCTTTAGTGGTCTAAGATGAAAATGAGTATCATACGCATTTTATATATGATAATTTAAACTGTGTTAATAACTTCTTCTCTAGTAGTTGTAGCTGTGTAGATTCGAAATTAATCCTATATCATTTTTTGGCATTTAACCAAAATTTCCAGATTATAGGAATGTTTTAATTGAGAAGTCTCCCTTGTGGTACAATATCGTCTGATGAAGTTTCTAGGGGTTGAAAGTGGGTTGAAAGGGCTTAGTTATTTAATCAACTGAAGGCTAACTTGACTTGATAAGCAGCCATGGTGGCTAAATAATGCTAGTATTCCAGTTTGAACAATTTCTTTATCTTGGGTTTCACTGACATATGGGTTAGGTGGCTGACATATATCCTAGAGTAAAATGTATAGGAGGCTGCCATACTTTCGTCAAATTTTGATTCCTTGATTAACTTCTCTCATTCTACTTCAATTTACTCAGTATACTTTCTGTTCGGACACATTGTCAAATGAATAGTAAATATAGATGGAATGCTAGTCATGTTTAAAGTTTAGTGGTAAAAATCTGAATGAGGGAAGTAATGTAGTTTGTTGATTTAAATTAGCTCTATTTTTTGTAACCTCCTTTTAAAAATCTGAATGAGGGAAGTAATGTAGTTTGTTGATTTAAGATAGCTCGATTTTTTGTAACCTCCTTTCTGTGAATATTAGAATTTCTAACACTGATGGAACCTTAAGAGGTGTCTGAGTCGTATCTGAAAAGTTGAATGATGATAAATCAGCTGCAGGATTAAGTTTTGTTGTTAAATTAAGGTATCTCAATGTCTTGTGTTCTTCTTAATATTGAAGAAAAAGGCGTGTTCCCGACATGTGGTGTGGTGGGTGATTTGAAATGAACGAGAGTTACAGTGAGTCATTTGAATCATAGAAATTCAAGGGCTTATTGAAGTTTCTCGTTCTCTGATGTCCTTTATCTTTTCTATTCATGCATCAGTTTAAGTGTGCAATAATTTTTCCTTCCTAACAAGGTTTAAATTTCACATCCCTTGTCTCAAACTTTTAAGGTTAAATAACAATTGAAATGATCGATGTATAACATGAAAAATAAATATGTATATTGTATAAAGAAGTGAGAGAGAAAAATTAGAAGAAAAATGTATAAAGGAATTTCAGTATCACTGGATATATCAAATCACTTGTCTATATTAATAGATAGTCATATTTATCCTTAAGAATTCAAGAAATTGCTGATGATGGACACCAAACTTTTCCAATTGGAGCACTTGGTCCTAAATCAAAATTTC
Organism: Fraxinus floribunda; assembly: GCA_903798395.1. Taxonomy (NCBI): domain Eukaryota; kingdom Viridiplantae; phylum Streptophyta; class Magnoliopsida; order Lamiales; family Oleaceae; genus Fraxinus; species Fraxinus floribunda. Next base: position 5,673 of record CAIGRS010051371.1, on the reverse strand, counting down.
ATGTCATTTGGATCACAGACTTTCATTTTTTGGTGCAAATTAATTCTGACTGGATGGAGACCATCTTTTTTTTCCTGTTGCAAATTGGTGCAAACCCCAGGATTTGTAAATGGGGAAGAGAAAGTCTCCAGTTTTTTAGAGGGGTTTTGTGAAAATGAAGGGGTTTTCTCAGTGGGTGGAAGTGGGTAATGGAGGAGTTTGATGGCAGCACGTTGGAAATTGATGAAGATAATCCTTTTGTCCATTTTCTTTTTACCTTTTCAATTGTTTTTTTTGGAGAAATGTAAATGATTGATGAAAATAACCCTGCCATAAGTGTTCATGTGGACGGTATGTGACATTTACCAGAATTTTTGACAGTTTCTGCCTAGTGGGGATCAACTTGCACCAAAAATGGAAGTTTGAGTATCTGAATGTCAAGAATTTTGATTGGGACCTAAGTGCTCTATGTCGCAAAGTTTGGGGACCCTGGCTGTAAATTTAATCTAAACTTCCAAGCCAAATAGATAACTGCCGAAATTTAAAATAATAATAATAAAACATAAAAAAATTGAAATGGGTTACGATGAGCCAAGTGATTGGGCTCAAAATTTTTTATACGTTCAAGATGATGCTTGAGAGAAATACACGACATCTCTCAATTCTCTACACTAATGATGAGCATCAACAAGCTTGCAATTTTTTGTCACTCAGCATGTGAATGGTTAGGGAAGGCTTATAATAATGTAGCTTGACCATCTTTAATCACTCAGTAAAGGCACGAGGGCAATATTTTAGCAATGAGAAAAGTCATGGATGCCAAATTGCTGTAAGAAAACTAAAACAAAATGCTATTGACCAAGCTTAACTGCTTAAGTCCCCGAGACTACAATTAATAGTTGAGTGTGGAACACAGATGAATATTTTAGTGTGGTTCCAAATACTTTTCCAAAAAATAACTGGCTCTTGACATTGCTATCGAATACAACAGTAGAAGGCTACCCATACAAGTAATGATTTCCTGGAAAACAATTTGCCACATGCAAGGATGTACAAGTTCTGGAACAGAGAATAAAATGTCATTTGAGAAAGAATCATGACTTCTAACAGCTATAGACAATCTTAGAGTAATATTCATGCTAATTTCATGTCACTTAAAGGGTAAGTGAAACTATAACTGGAGCATATAACCCAAAACTCTGTTTCTTAGCATTACTTAATTTTCGAGTGCCATACTGAAACTTGATTCTGGCAACATCTCGTTTAAGATAGTGCTAATAGAATCTGTCTTCTAACGCTAGGTCTACTCCCTACCAAAATATTGCGTTAACCCTCCTACATGTAATTCCTAAGCTAAGAATTCTCTAAGTGAATGATGATAGGTACACTTTTAGTTCCCGTGAAAAGACAATCCTTCCAAAAAGTACGTGTAAACAACTAACTCATGAATTTATTAGGATCATTAGGTATCCCAAAAGGCTGAAGTAACGACTCCTATAAGTCATCCCGGGTATGGAAGGCCTTTTCCATTCATGCCCCGGTTGAATCCTAATGTTATGGTATCTATTATGTAAGTCTCTTTTGGAGAACTGCATTGAACCAACTAGCTCATTCAACATATACTCGGAAGGTTAGGAAAAACCTATACTTCGCTCTGATTTTGTTATGGCTCTAGTGTCTACACAATTTCCAAGATCTGTTTTTTTTAGGAGGGAGTAATATAGACTTAGCACAACACTACAGCTATTATGAATGAACTCTCTTTATTTATAACTTAGAAGTCCTCTTAGTCTATTCAACTTGGATTGCCATGGGATCATCCTATAATAGAGAATGTTAGGCAATTATAATCCACGGATTAAGTTTACGGCAATAGCTATATGTCTCTCATCGGTGGTAGCTCATGAGGAAATTCCTCATGTGTGGTATCTCTGGTTTCCTGCTTTAAAGGTGTACATGATGGGGGGCCTCATGCTGGATTCAGAAGAAAGAAGAAAGCATTTTCAAGAAAAAAAAAAACAAATATAGCACCAAATTCACTTCCTTCTTGCTCAAAGTTACCATGATATAGAAGTTGAACGGCTTTGCTAAGGGTACATCACCATGTACATCGGGGTGTACACCCCCTCACATGGGGTGGGATCCGCTCAAATAAAAAAATATTTTCTACAAGTGGGTCACACCCCCATGTGAGGGGGGTGTATACCCTTATGTACATTTTTTGATGTACAAGTAGAATTATTCGAAGTTGAATCCTGTTTCTTTGTGAGTTCCTAGAAGTGGGCTTGGCTAGTGGCTACAGGCTTGCTGTTGAGGACCAAGGGTTTAACAGGTCTCAATACCAGTTTCTTACTTCTATGATTAAACTCATGGGTTTTTTGCACTCAAAAGTTTTCCACATCAAAATAATGAGTGTCATCCATGAGTAATATATCATATTATAAGTCCTCTCAACAAGTCTAAACTTTAGTGTAGCTAGATATCTCTCTGCTGCAAAGAAGTTTTATCTATGTAAGCTACTTTGAAATAACGATGGTGGAGCTCAAATTGAACACCAAATTTAGCAATGTTAGATTTTGGCTTTAAGCTCAAAATGCTTCTTCCTTCAATCACAAGTTTGCAAGACATGTCCTTGTAGTGCAATTAGACATGAAAGATTGTTGCGCCCCCACATGCATTAGAGTCGCTGGGAAGATTTGTCTAATTACTGAGGCTACTTTGTCATCGTCCCTATAACCCTCGGCATTATTTTCCTTGTAATCAGAAATTTCTATACGGTCAAAGGCAAAATGATCATAAGTGTCAATGTCATCTTCTGTAATATAAGAAAATAAATTAGAATCTACTTTATTTATCTGCTCTTGAAATAAGTGTTTGCGTGTCATCAAATGAAATCTCCACAGCAATCTCCATCCCTTTCCCTTGGCTGACACAACTAGAATCTGGTCAGCTAAATTGTATATGTTATTCCAACAAACCTAGATAAAGGAGAACTACATGCCTCTCGTTGGACAATCTGGTATATTGTTCTTTTTTCTGGAAAACCACATTCCTCTCCTTGTGGAAGAGCTAGGAGATGACTTGTATGTCTTTTATTATCAATACTCTCTAAGAGAATCAATGGACCTATTTTTTATGTTACTGCCTAAGATATTTCTGGTCTATTTTCTTTTGAGGGTTGGGATTTTTTAGGAAACTGCTGAATAATAATATGTTTATGTAGCATGTGTGCTGTGCTGCCTTTTTTTTTCCCCCAGTTTATTCTGTCTCTTACATGGGTGGAAATTTTGCTTGTTGTCCTCATAGGTGTTAAGACTAGATTTAAGGAACAAATGGAGTCAAATTTGTGAATGACTGCTCCAGTTTGTTTTGTATGGCTAATTTGATGAGAACATATAGAGTGTTCATGAACGTCTTCTAGCTATCCTGCTGTGGCCTTAACAAGGTGGTCAGGCTAGATAGAGGTGCTTGAGCCTGCTCAATAGTTTCAAATGCCCCGAAGAATAATTTACTTAAAAAAGTACTTTCTGATTAGTGGTTGTTTTAAACATGACAGACAGTTTTCATATTGTTTAGTTTGTTTGTTTTCGTGTCCATTATGCCTTGCAGTTTCATTTCTATTTATCGTTGTTCATGTATCCTGTAGAATGTGTATCTACAGTCATGCACTTCATGGTTAACTATTTCTGGGATAAAATATACTTTGATGTTAATACAGTATCTGTAGATTGACTTAAACGAGTCAATTATTAGAGATGAAGCCTATTACTGTTCAATAGACTAATAACATTCCTTCTTTTAGGTAAGGCTGTTTTTGTCGGAAGAATCTCCTTCACAAGTTGGAGTTGAAACTCAAGACCACCTCCAGGCAAAGACTTTATGGTCAGTCCATACAGGCGGTATCGCATCTGATGACAATTTGCCACCCGGCTTTGAAGGGCACCAGCCTGGAAATCTTTGGAGAAATAAGTTGTCCCAACTACCTCTTATCAAATGGAGATGCCCTCCCAGAGTGAGTCATTTGTTATTGTTGTGTTTGTAAAGATAAATATGCTAAAGCACGAGTATTATAATTCAAAGACTCGAGATGTTAGGGGAAAAGTGGTGGAGTTTAACTAAACAGACTGAATAAATTCTTCACTTTACTGATACGATACACTCAGACTTGACTTCCTTACGAATTTGCACCTTTCTATATAAACAGTCTCACTGAACACATCTCCTCAATTTTCTTAGTTTTCTTGTTCTGCTGGAACGGCTTTGTTTGCAAGTTCAGTTACTCTATATACACTCTACACGGGGTAGGGGAGTGGGGGGTATTCATCTTCCTTGCAGAGTTGAATTATAGCACATTATGTACTTGCAAAGGTCTTGCCTTAAAATTATTTTCTGCATATTTTACGACTCTTCTGCAGTTTGAAGTGGAAGGTGTGTGGAGAGTGGTTGCTGGGGAAGAGAGCAAAGAGGTGGAAGCTCAAAATCAACGGGAGATGAGAGTGCTTGAAGCAATTTATCCTCGTCTGTCGTCTATTCCTCCAAAGTGTGATGTTTTCCTCTTTTAAGTTTCCTTTTCATTGCTTTATTTTATTTGACGGTGTTTGGGCTTCAAGTCTAGTTTTTATTACATGTTTGTATTTCTCTCTTAATGAAACGTTTGCTTATATACTTGTGTAGCCCTACGATATCACTTGGCATAGAAGACTCGTTTCAGAATGACCAAGGTACCATTCTGATTCCTATCACTGCCATTGAGGATGATGATGCTGCACTAGATGCACCACTTCCCTGCATGGAGTCGAACACTGCCCCCATGGCCTCACAGCCACAGATATTGGCCCACAGAACTTCCTCCTCTCAGGTTAGCAGCAGTACTGATCCTCATGCCTATAAAATCCCAGGAACAGGTGAAGACTCTTTACTGCAGCCTGATATTGTAGCCACTGCACAAGCTGCCTTGACTGCAGCAATGTCGAAAAACAATCAGGGAAATTTGATTGATCATAACTTGCTCATTAAAATTCTCAGCGATCCTAAAATGATTGAGAAACTCGTTACGAACCATGGAACATCCTCCAGCACTCAAAATGTACAAGCATCCAGCATTCCAATTATACCACCCACTGGTGTGCAAAATATTCTGTTTTCCAGTAATATGCCATCAACCAGCATGCATAATTTTCCCTCTTCTAGCACAATAAAGTTGCCTAATTCATATTCCAGTACTATCAATGGTCGGGATCCACCTTCTGCTCATGTTGCCCGACCAGAACTCGTTTCATCTCCGGCTACGTCAAGTCGACCTTTCTTTTCTCCAAGTAGGATAAGACCGATTCCCCCAATCCGGCCATCAGTGCCCGAGATCATTCTAGCACCCCCTCCATCTGCAAGACCTCCCGTAGTTAAGGACGTTAACTATTATAAGAGTCTCATTCAACAACATGGAGCAGAACGACCAGAGGGGTTACCCCAATTTGGTAATCAACGATTAGGCACAATCCAAGAACCTCTAAATGTTGCCAAATCTAGGGACCCAAAATTAAAGATTATGAGGCCTTGCATATATTTCAATAGTGCAAGGGGTTGCAGGAATGGAGCTAACTGTGCATATCTGCATCAGACATCATCCCAGCCGCAGGTCAGTAGTGTTCCAGATGTTCAGAGTACAAAGAGAATGAAAATGGATAGAGAAATTAC
>CAIGRS010051364.1:0-10496 GCA_903798395.1 Fraxinus floribunda | reverse complement strand
CTCTTAACTAGTAAGAGATTATGATCTACATTTCATCCAATTAAGTTAATAATGAAATCCTTGGCCAGGTGAACTCATAAGTCGAAAATGAGTTTTCGACTTACATTGACTTAATAGTATGATAAAAGATATGATCGATGATTGAGATTGATACATACTCATATCTCATAATTGATCGGATCATATTGACGAAAGGATTATAGTTTTACGGTAAACGAACAAATTTGGTTTTGTCACACTACGTGACATTTCCCGTCACATGTATTGCCCTAACACATTGCTAGATGTCAATCTGGGACGCCGATTTGAATTGATAATCCATTAAAAGGGATATTTTAATTTATCAATTTTGATTAGATCAAAATAATAATTCACGTCGTAAGGCATCGTGATAGGGAATCTAATGGGTCATAGACAAAAGAGAACTAAAAGAATGAAATTTACCAATTAATTATTCAAGAATCATTTGAAGGTTGTGAATGATCAATAGAGAATTCGTCACTCTTAGATAGTAAGAGATCATGATCTACATTTCATCCAATTCAGTTGATAATGAAATCATTGGCCAAGGTAAACTCATAAGTCGAAAAGAAGTTTTCGACTTATATTGACTTAATAGTATGATAAAAGATATGATCGATGATTGAGATTGATACATATTCATATCTCATAATTGATCGGATCATATTGACGAAAGGATTATAGTTTTACGATGAACGAACAAATTTGGTTTTGTCACACTACGTGACATTTCCCGTCACATGTATTGCCCTAACACATTGCTAGATGTCAATCTGGGACGACGATTTGAATTGATAATAAATTAAAAGGGATATTTTAATTTATCAATTTTGATTAGATCAAAATAATAATTCACGTCGTTAGGCATCGTGATTGGAAACCTAATGGGTCACACACAAAAGAGAACAAGAAGAATGAGATTTACCAATTAATTAATTGACTCACATGTATTGCCCTAACACATTGCTAGATGTCAATCTGGGACGACGATTTGAATTGATAATAAATTAAAAGGGATATTTTAATTTATCAATTTTGATTAGATCAAAATAATAATTCGCATCATTAGGCATCGTGATAGGGAATCTAATGGGTCACAGACAAAAGAGAACTAAAAGAATGAGATTTACCAATTAATTAATTGACAAGTGTTGGATAATTAATTACTTGTATTGCTTATTAATAGACTCGAATTAATTAATTGGATTAATTAATTAATTGACCGGATTTAATTAATTTGATTAATTAATATTGGACCGGGTTAAGTTTAAGAGACGGGCCGAGCCCACTTGGACTTCTATTAATAAGATGCTAGGGTTTGAAAAATTGTAATAGAATTTTCATTATTCTTGCTAGCACGAGAAAATAAAATCCTAGCCGTCATTCTTGTTCTCTGTGTGGATCACCATTGGAGGTTGGACAATTGTACAGGTTGGATTACAGATCGTGATCATTGGAGTTCGTGAATCAGGAAAGGAGTTTGCGATATTCATCGAAGGTATAATTCTTATCACAATTTCTATCTAAACATAAAGCAGATCCGTGTTTGGGAATCGAAATTGCTTTATTTCTGCTGCGCATGATTAAGTAGATTCCCAACATATTGGTCATTATGTTGTGAACTTTGTATCGATTATGGTTTCCAAAGATAGTACGTGTCTTCATTCATTTTTATAATCATAAGATAGACTATATAAAGTCAAACATACATGGAATTAGTTTAAATGACACCCAACGGTTTAAAATGACAGCATGCCATTTTGTTTTATAAGGTCTCGATTTCATTTTAGATGTAGTAAAAATTTGTATTCCTTCATTTTTCTGTGAATAGGGTAAAAATAAAGTGAAATAGACGCGAAATTAGTTAAAATAACACTTGATCATTTAAAAAGACAGCATGCCATTTGGGGTCTCGAGTCTCGATTTCAATTCAAAACTAATCGGTCATATCTTGGAAATCTTAGAAGACTTTAAAAAAGATAATTTGCTGAGTATCTTATTTCATAACTGTAGTGTAATGGAATTTGGGTTACTTACCTTCATTCATAGTAAAATATAGTTTAGTTTACTCACAAAACAATATTGTTGATCACTATCTCGTGAACTTTTGTATATACTTCGGTATCGAAATTTAGGAAAACTTTCATTTGTTCATTTTCATATGAATAAAAATTAAAATAAATTGGAATGAACAAAAAAATAATTAAAACAGAACCCAACCTTTTAAAATGACAGCATGCCATTTTGGGTCTCGAGGTCTCGATTTCACTCCAAAACTATGTCAATCATATTACGAAATATTTTAGAAGACTTGTACAAGTTTAACAACCTACTTTGTTAAGTATCTTATATTATAATTGGATTATAATGAAATTCGAGTCACTTACTTCGTCTATAGTAAAGTATGTGTAGTTTACTCACAGAACAATAATGTTTGTCACTATAGCGTGAACTTTGTATCGACAATGGTGTTCAAATGTAGTGAAAACTTGTATTCCTTCGTTTTCATGTGGATACGGGAAAGCATAAAGTCATGCGAACACAAAATTAGTTAAAACGACATGTTGTTTTGGGTCTCGAGATATTGATTTCAATCTAAAACAACTTGATCATATATTGTAACAGCTTAGAAAATTTTTACAAGTTAATGAGCTAATTTGTTAAGTATCTTATCTCGTATTTGCAATATAATGAAATTTATTTTACTTACATTCGTTTATAGTGAAACATAGTAGTTTACTCATAGAACAATAGTGTTAGACACTATTTTATGAACTTTGTATCAGTCATGGTGTCCAAATATAGCGAAATCTTACATTTATTTATTTTATGTAAATATGAGTGAATATAAAGTGAAATGAATACGAAATTAGTTGATACGGTACCCAAGTCTCAATGTCACTAAAAAGTAGTCGATAATATTTTGTAACATCTCAGAAAACTTATACAAGTTAAACGATCTAATTTGTGGAGTGTCTATCTCGTAATGGGAGTATAATAAAATTCGAGTTAATTACCTTCGTTTGCTGTTGGTTTTAAATTGGATATGAAAAGCGAGAATGAGAGTAAAAATTTATGTTTGGAAAATTTGGTAAATTTTGATTTCAATTGGACATTTTAAACGAAGGGTATTTAAGACTTTTGATACATAATAAAATGAGTAATTATATTCACACCAAAAAATTTATTTCTTGAACAAAATTTTAATTGTACTTAATATTCTTAATCTTTATTCATTTTAACATTTATATCCCTAACGGTTCTTTATGTCATTCTTATCTTCAAACTTCGTATTAGTTAACACATTTTTTAATTTGATAACAGCTTTATATCCAAAAGTCCATTGAAATGGCATAAATTAACTTATTTTTCACCATATTTTTTTAAAAATAAATAAATAAAAGTGCGAAAAATATTTTTCACTTATTTCAAAGCATGAAAACAAAATATTTTGATATAAATTTTCATCAAGAATAAGACGTACTAATTAATTGAATGTAAGAATTCGACGAAAAAAGTTAAGAAAATAATTGTTATAACAAGTAAAGATTGAAAAGCTTAACTGAAATTAAAATGTGGTGTATAAAATAAAATTTATGGTAGCAATATAACCACCCTTGTAAAATAGACTCAATGCTAGATCATCAAAAAGTATTGAATGTAGGCCTTTTTCCAAATATTATTGTTGACTAAAATTTTTAAACAAATTTTCAATTGTTCATTTCTTTCCTATATTTTCTAGTGCCAGCGAGAATTTGACTTATATTTATTGGCCGGCTTAGATACGTTTAATAATATCATACTAAAGTCGACTTTCTAAAAATATCTTTTTAAAATATTTTTTATATAATTTACTAGTGTCTTTCTAATTTTCAATTCAATCAATAAAATAAGTAAAAAAAAATAAAAATTAAGAGTTTGAATAATGACCATAAGTAACACAGTGATTTTTATATTTTCATCGTTATCATTTCAAAGTCTTGTGTAGTTCTCGTCTTCATTCCCTCAAAAGATGCCATCAAACCAAACCAAACATTAATATAGACATTCTTGCCTTTCTTTATAAACACTCGACTAGACATGTTTATGCATGAATTTCGTTAAAATGGAGCATAAAACTAATACCATTTTATACAGAGACAAGATTAACGTTACCTATTGAAAATCGCAGAAAGCCCTTCCATTTCAAACGTTTTGTGTGAAACACCTTTGCCGTTAGCATCCGTTTAGTGTGCCGTTAAATCATAGGGAAAAGGAGGGGGGGGAATGGATAGATAAGAAAAGGCAAATGCGTTAATTTTTATTTTCGTCTTTAATAACACCCTCCCAACATGAGGAGGTGGATTTTGTGTAAGACGAAGTGACACGAAGGTTGAGAGGATTCTAGTTGCTAACCCACGTTGTATGATCATTTCCTTGTTCACCCACAATCTTAGAGGTTTCCTTGAAGTGTTCTGAAGTCTGAATAACTAACATTATTCAGCGAAGATGTGACAGTAAGTTGTGGAAGTTTTTATTTTTTAAAAAAAGTGTGCGTGAAATTTGTGAAATTGTGGAATACAATATTGAAATTAGTTTTTTTTTGTTATGTTTACTGTTTGACTATGAATATCGGGAATGGAGGCTCCAAGACTCAGAAGATTTGAAGAAGCGCTTGTGTATGGTAAGTTCTATTTTTGCGATTTAAGAAATAAAGGGTTTTGGTTTAGATTGTTTATGTGTTTTGTTGGAAATTCGTTGTAAAAAGTGTGTTCATGTTATTTGCCGTGGGTCTTGAACTGATTCCTGTACAAACCATTGTTCACATTATCATCCAACCGGATACACAGACTACTTTACAATGGCTATATACACCGGTGGTGTCTTCTTTGATAAGCCGAATAACGTTAAGTATAAGCATGGTATGGTGATGTTTGTGGACTTTATGAGGGCTGAATACTTCAATAGGAAATGGTTCTAGGCTCTTGAGTACGTTTGTGGTGACCGTGGGCTTTTATAATTTTACTTTAAGATGCAGAAAGGTAAATTGGGTATTGCTTTGAGGAGGTTGCGTAGTGAATATGATATGAGGGAGATGTTGAAGGACCTTAAATGACATAGGATACTTGAGATTTTTGTAGTTGTGCATAGCCAGATAGCAGCTTTAGCTCAAGAACCATACCAAGAACCAGTGCTTGAGGTCCCAAATAGTAGTGCCCGTAATGAAGGGGGTAAAAGTACCATAGTAGGTTGCTACATCCCAATGTTTGATGTGGATGAAGGTGGTTTGGGTGACATGAACATTGGTGACTGCGTGCTTGAAAATGTAGAGGAGGTGTGGTCACAATTTGAGGAAACACTCACGTACAAAGTTGGAGTTGGTACTTCTCAAGATGATCAGCAGGAAGAGAACCTGGAGATGGTTGAGGAGGTCTCACATGATAGAATGGAAAATGACACTGAAGGCTTTGTGGAAAGTGATTACGAAGTTGAGGATGAACCTGAGGCTGGCGATGAGGTTTAGGAGCAAACTAATTTTGGTTTTGGATTGTACGGTGGGCAAGAAATTAAAGATTTCGACACTGACTGCGAGGAGTCAAATAAGTTACGTAGTTTGAATAGTGAAGGAGATGAAGAACAACATCCAGACAGAGAGGACAAACAGATGAATTCAATCTGTTGACTGACACGAAAAAACTAAATTTTCGCAAAGGTTATCAAAATCCCCATTATATTCTAATATATTGTTGATAATACCCTTTATTTATTCAATACATTTTGATATACCCCCCTCATATTAAATGGTTATGTTGTAAAGCCTCCCTTTAAGAAATATGGTTTGTGCTTTACGTCCCTCTCTTTTACATTTTGTGCGCTACATGTATGGTGTTCGAGACGAAATTAGTTTTGAAACGGGCATTAACTGAACATTCTGTAACATCAAATCAGGAGATAAAGTATGTTAAGGACAAAGGGCATAGATTACGCAGTATGCAAGAAGAAGTCATGTGGATGACTGTTGTACACAAGCAATGTAAAAGATAAAAAAGTTTTATGGTGAAGACTTACAATGGTGATCACAGTTGTGCATTGGTATAATGGAACATGCAGCTAACTCTGAATTACTTAGCCCATATGTACTTGTCTTCATAGAAGACCGATCCTAATATGTCAGTGAGCGCATTTTTTGATAAAGTTAAAAGGGACAATTTGGGAGACGTGACTAGGCGGTAGTATTATCGAACAAAAGACTTGGCAATGAAGACACTATGTGGCGCCATGGTTGATAAATAAAATTTTTCGTGGGATTATTGCAAGCATCTTAAACATACAAATGTCAGTACAAGTACACAATTGAAGTGTCATGGTTGAGAGTTTAAAAGATTGTATATATGTCTTGGAGAACTGAAGGTTGAACCCATGAGTGGATGCAGGAAGATGATAGGGTTGGACGACTATTTTTTGAAAACTGGCTCGGGAGGCCAGTTATTGGCAGCAATAGGTGTAGACGGTAATAATGGGGTTTATCCTATAGCATATGCCGTAGTGGAGGTTGAGAATGGTGAAATTTGGATGTGGGTTTTGGAGTTGTTGATAGATGATTTGGGCATAGTTAACAGCCATAACTGGGTTTTCAAGTCTGATAAGCAGATTTGTACAAGCTCTTGAACAAATATTTGAATATGCCGAGCATCGTACCTGTGTGCGACATCTTTACAACAATTTCAGTGCAACATACAAGGTCCTTGCATTGAAAAATTTACTCTGGGCAGCAGCAAGAGCTACAAACGAAGCTGTATGGGTGATATGGATGAATAGGATGTGCGATCTAGACCCTGCTGTATATGGTTGGTTGCAGTTGATACCGACAACGCATTGGAGTAAATCTCATTTTAAAGTGGGGAATAACTGTGATATGCTACTGAACAATTCATCGAAGTCCTTCAACGCGACTATCTTGAGTGCACGGGAGAAGCCTATCTTGTCAATGTTAGTAGAGATTCGAATGTACTTGATGTGACGAATTGTGGCATAGATGGAGGCATGTAAAAAATGGAGAGGAATCGTGGGATCAAGAATAATGAAAATCATTTAGAAATATACAACTTTATCACGGTCTGAATATGTTTACCATCCGGGGAACAAAAAATTCCAAAGATGAAACCACGAAACTCAAACTTTGTGTGCATTTGACCTGACTGCTAGGACTTGTTCATGTAGGCCGTAGCAGTTAACGGGTATACCATGCAGTTATGTCATTACAACACTATTATCACGAAACATCCAGAATGTAACAGATTACGTAGATGATGTATATAAGAAAGAAGCGTACGTTTAGACGCCGACAATATCCTTAATGACAAGCCCAGATACATGGCCGAATGTCGGACTCAATCTCTTGACACCACCTGTATACACTAAGAAGGATGGGAGACCAAAAAAGAAGTGGCGAAAGGAGGCAAATGAAAAATCTACACCGTCCAACACAACGGCATCCGTTGATGTACCTCCACCTAGGAAATGAATGGTGATAAGGTATTCTTTATGTGGTGCTTCTAGGCACAATAGGAAGAAGTGCAAGCTGAATACTGAAATGCTATTGTTCTTGTATTTGTCATTTTTTTGATGTACTGCTTTTGGTTCCTATTCCATATTATCGTGAACAATTGTTATTATTGACTAGTAATATTTGGGGTGTCGGTGTACATCTTTTAGTGTGTGGATGTCCTGCTTTTGGTATGGGTAATATTGATTTGGGATTGGGGATTATAGGGTTATAATTCGCAATCTTCATTAATTCAGGGTTGATTTCGTACAAAAGTACATAGAAAACAGGGTTTAGATATCTCAAGTTTAGAATAATATAAGGTTGCATAACACATTGTTATACATTTTTAGGATTGTATTATGAAACCTATTCAAAGTGTGGGTTTTCACAACCAATTCAGATAACAAGATGTGTCGCACAGTCGTTACCAATGAACAACCAGGCAATAAAAGATGAAATAAAGGGTGAAATTGGAACATTGAACATCTAACTTATATAATTTGAATATGAAAGCACAACATTCACTAACATCCATTCAGTACGCACATCTACAAGGCGATCGAAACTTTATTTTCCTCCAAAATCCCACATCACTGCAGATCCACACAAAAACCTAAAACCTAAATCTAAAATCATTACTTTGCATTTGCAGTTCCAACAGTTGTTGTTCGAGTGCATTCCTAAATCTCAGTAGCCCAAGTATGATCTTCACAAATCTACAACACATGGGTAGGTCAAACCACGAGAGGTACCCGCAACCTCCGTGTTGCTGTAGAAAACTAAAAAAAACATTAGAGCTTGAGTATACTCAGTAAAGAAATTGTTTAAAAATCATGTTTGGATTTCCATTACCAATCGTTGTGTGCATGTGAAGAACATTCTTCCCGGGTTCACTACTGTCAACAAGGTCTTCAACTTAATTTCCATTCTGCATCTGCACAGACGTGATTCTATCGGAGCTAAGGGTCCAGTGTTGCAACTACGTACGCAAGAAACAAAGTGGTGTCAACTAATGAAATGAGAGACATAAAAAAAAACCCCCATCTTTGTGTTGGGAGGATGTTATTAAATACGAAAATATAAATTAACGCATTTGTCCTTTCTTATTTATCTATTTTCCCCCATTTTCCCTGGAACTTAACAACACACCAGACGGATGCTGACGGTAGGGATGTTTTTCGTACAAAACGTTTGAAACATGGGGGTTTTCTACGATTTCCAATAGGTAGGTGGGTATATCGCAAAACGAAACGTTTACAGGTGGTATTCTACTATTAATCATGTCTAAAAGATTCTATAAAGTGTGAAAATGATAATAGTAAGTGAAAGTTTACAAAAGATCGTAAGTAATTTTATATCTAGATCAATTTTTCCAAACAAAAACATAAAAAAAAAAAAAACAGATTACGTATCTATCTTAGTTATTTGTAAAATGATAACAACGTAAATTCCTAGGGCTTCTTACTAGTTTTAGGCCCATGTGCTTGACAGTCGAACTAAAAGAGAATTTGACAAAAATCTAATGTTAGAATTTCATATATTATTGGACATGAATATTGTTATTTATAATTGCTTATGCATATATAATCAATGCTGTTTTATTTAGATGATTTTAACTGATTTATCATTTTAAATATAGATTTAAAATGACAAATAAATTGATGTACATGTAGCGAAAATATTTATTCGTTTTAAATACCGTAAGTGCACGGTTCATTAACAAGTAAAAAATTGATTTTTAGTTCAAGTATCGTTCCCACATAGATTGTACTAATCCAAATCCGAATTAACTTAGTCTTAAATGAAATAATTGAAATTTGTGATTTTTTTTTTCTATATATTAAATAACATACTTATGAATGAAAGACATAATTTAACTAAAATAAATGTAAGATTATAATTAAATGTAAATTTGATAAAAATATGATGATGAAAAGCGTACTGGGATCCCGAATCTCCTTTAATTTCGAACTTTATGAATTTGATAACACGATTCAATTATAAAGATCAATATTCCTAATTTGTCTTATAATCTCTTTCAAATAGAATTAAACATATTATTACATGTGACCCAACTACTATATTTTTATGACGGATGCGAATATATAAAATTGTATTAAAGATTTATGAATACTTAAAGATCACGTAAAGTATAAACGGTGCATTTTTATTTCCTATAAGACTCTATGACAATTGACACCAAGTCTAATTTATTTTCAACCTTTTAAAGGTAACTATTGCGCATATAATTTTAGAGAAAATTAAATTCATATCAATCATTCAATAATTAAAAACATATTTTGAATGTAAAAAATAAATAGAATTTAAAAATTTGAAGGTTAGTGATATAAGTTTTATCATAATCCCAGTACAAAATAATCTATCCTAGCATAATCTTGAAATTAAATAAATAAAGTTGAAACGACATCACGATAAATTGACGAAACATTAATAATTTCCAAATTCCTTGTACAATTATTGATGATTAATTGCACAACGACAACAACAAAATAAAAAAAAATAAAAAAAAGATTTGAAATGATTCAGAATTGCTGCTACCGTTTTTCCTTCCTCTCCATGTCTCTCTTTGCGTGTTGCCATCTTTGTGTATATATCTTTTGAGCTCAGAACACACACAGCAGGGGTGGACGGGTGGAGTTTTTTGCCAATATTTTAATTCACATGTGCCCATTCCATATGAGTGAAATTTGAATTCCTTGGTCAATTCTTGTTACTCTTCTCCTGTAAGCATAGCTTTTTTCATAGCTTTTTTCCCGACCTACAGCCGTCCCCAAATTTTGAGTTTTTATTTTCAACAGAAGAAACCTTTTGTTATTGTTGTCTCTGTATATGTGTCATTGTGTCAATCTATTTATCTTCTCATTGTTTTGTTCCATTCAAATTAATTGAGCTACTCATGTATTTCTTTAATTTAATTCAAGTCCTT
>CAIGRS010051359.1:0-21857 GCA_903798395.1 Fraxinus floribunda | reverse complement strand
TAACTAAGGCGTGAAACTGAAACACGACTTTGCAACGGGTTACACAAAGTTGGACCTTTTTATCCATTCCACAGCACAGGCCCAACACACAAACTTGGGCCAAGAATTATGAGGCACTTACAATAATAACAACTCCCTAATGGTTGCACGATGAATCCGGAGCCAAGGTAATAAAGGTCAAATGGTTAGGCATAGAATTAGCGATGAGGAAAGTTCTCTTCTGATTTTAACAAATAGTTGGAGTGGAGCCAATAAAATGGTGACATGTGAACCCAACTATATTATTACCATATACGACTTGTTGATTACAATTGGATACTGAAAAGGTTCCAATTACAGATCTACATCTTGTAAACACTTATCTCCCTTATACTAAACCACGTCATTCTTTTACTAAAACCGTCTGAAGCCTCATATCATCATCAAAATCTCAAATCAAAGAATATGATGTATCAATATCTTTGTCGTGTTAAAAAATAAAATAAAAAATAAAAAATCTCTTCATAATGAAGGAGCTTTAAAAAAAAAAGAAAAAAGAAGTCTATTTAAATTTTAATCACGTTGCTATCAAATATAAAAATAAAATTTTTCTTAAAACAATGCAACAACTGTTGTACTTTTGACAATAATGTTATTATTAAATTAATCTCCTTGCTGTAACCGACCAATTAAACATAAACTAGGTACTTCCAAGATCAGAAAAGATGCTTGTGCAGTACTTTCAAGAATTGTTTCATCAAGCCAAACCATGTGAAACATCTCGATTAGAGATTATTTTATAAATTAGTACACTTCTCTATGTTAAACTATAAGATGATATAATTCAAAATAAAGGTTTTCATTTATAAATTTATACAACATGCGTGTCTTCAAAGGCAAAAGGCACATCCCTCCACTGATCTGGTACACAAATTGTCTGTGAACAACTGCAGTTTGTAGTTGGAAGAGAATGGGGATTGAGAGTGTATTTCCATATGTGGGAATGGTGATTGTGCAGTTTGCACAGGTGGGCTTAATGATAGCAAGCAAAGTAGCCACGTCAAATGGAATGACCACTTTCACTTTTGCATTCTATTCGAATGCAATGGCTTCACTTATACTACTCCCTATCTCATTTTGGCTACACAGGTAATACACTGGACATTATCTGCTTGTTTAAATGATTCAAGAACCGAATTTGCGTTTTCCCTTTCTTGTGCAGATCTGCTCATCCGCCGCTTTTCTATACATTCCTCTGTGGGTTTTTCTTGCTCGGCCTAATCGGGTACAAAATTTTAGTTTATGTAGACTAATATTACGTGTTGATATTGTAATGCTAATGGTAAAATCTACAGGTTCTTGGCGCAGATATTTGGATATACTGGACTTATGTATGCCACTGCATCACTTTCTAGTGCAATGATGAACCTCGTTCCAGGTTTCACCTTCATACTCGCCATCATATTCAGGTAGAAATTTCTGGTTAACTTCATTCCATTCTGTCTTACGAACATAAATATCAAACATAAGAGTGACAGTAAAGAAGAAATTTCAAGACCGCTTTATTGATCCGAGTTCTTTGAGCAGAAGAAGAAATTTTTAAGAGTTTGATTTAAATAATTGTAGAGTTTGGTGGCAATTTAGCATTGATGGACCTCTCTAATAAGATGTACATCTAGTTTTTTCTTTTTCTTCCAAATTTAAGTATGTTTTGTGGCTGCCTGCGGGCCAATCGCAACAAATATCATACTCGTGAGCTTGTTCTTAACTAGTTTTCTAATGGAGCTACTAGGTTGGAAAAATTTGACGGCAAAAGTTCAAGCACCCTGGCTAAATCTATTGGAACGATAGTGTCAATAATAGGTGCTTTTATTATAACTCTCTACAAAGGTCCAGCCATTTTGGGGATTTCCTCGCATTCGACTGCCCCTATTCACCCTCTTACACAGTCATCAGCCTGGCTCATTGGGGGATTGCTTTTTGCAATTGATTCTGTGGCGGCTTCAGTATTTATCATTGCACAGGTAAATTAACTATCAAAGTCGATTTGATATACAAATGTAACATGAAAATAGAATTGAATTTTGTTCTTTGTAGGCGTTAGTTCTCAAGAAATATCCTGCAGTGCTCCTTCTAATGTTGTTCTATAGCTGCTTCATTGCCATTCTATCTGCAGCAGTCTCTTTGACTGTAGAAAGAGATACTGAAGCTTGGAGCCTGAAACCTATGACGAGGTTGATCCCCGTTATATACTCGGTAAGTAAAAAATTATTTTGGCCCATATTTAATGGCTTACTGAAAAGTATAGTGCTCTTGTTAGACGGTTGGAACATGTTCCACGTAAACAAAAGAGGATACCGTTCATAATACCGACACAATCTTGGTAGAACATGATAAAAGAAGGAGGGTTTCAAAAACTAATCGTTAGCATCTAGTTGCTTATATAGCTTTCAATAGATCTAGCAATGTACAACCCCAAATTGAAAACAAAGCTTGATATTTTGCAGTTTTGTTGTTTTGGTGTAAAATGTAACATATATAGGGCATGTTTGGAGCTGTTTTCCAAGTCTCAGTGATCATGTGGTGCATGAAAAGAAGGGGACCTCTCTTTGCTTCTATGTTTCATCCTTTGGGTGTTATCATTGCAATTGTCATGGGTATCGTCTAGAACCCACTTCGTAAAATAGAACCAAGGTATTGCTATGATTCAAGTGGACACATGAGCGTGTTTGGCTAAGTTCAAAAATAAGTAAATCTTCATTGTCCGAAGAATAGTTTTGACTGTTGTGCTGACTTTTTTGCAGTTTGTTGGGATCCATTATTGTCTCACTCGGTTTTTACTCCGTTATGTGGGGGAAAGCTAAAGAAGGGAAGATGGTTCATGACGACGAAGAGAAAATTTCGGAATCAAATGACAAAAAGACGCCTCTGTTACGTGGAAAAGTTGAGGATGGAGTAGTTATTGCATAACCCAACTAGCAAGGCTTGCTTCTTGACATTGACGATATTTTTGGTTGTTTTACAAAGGGAACTTGTTGAAAATTAGCCGTGTATTAAACCTAAAATGGCATGTAGTCCATGCACGGGCATTACAATGGCAAAGTTTCTTAATTTTCTATTAATTGATGGACAAATTTCAAGAATCCCTTAGGGTTTGCTTGGGAGTTCCGGGGTATTGGTTATGAGTGTTTTTTTAAAATATCGATCTTGAACGTTTATGAGTCGATCGATTTTAAGTGGTTTTAATAATGATTTTTAAGTGTGTCCAACTTATGACTGAAAGTTTATTATTCATCAATTTTAAATTTTTTTAAAACAATAAAATTAGATATATGTCTCTAAGTAAAATTGTCAATTTACACTTTATAGTTTCTTGTATGAAGGTTTTTTTTTTTTACTCATAAATGATATTTTAGTTATAGGTATTTTTTTACATATAAATTAATATTTAACTTAATTTAACTAAACTTAAAATTTTATATTAGTATTGTTATAAGTAAATTTTACAATTATAAGTTAATTTTGTATTTTCAAATAAATTTTACGTAAATTTCAATTATAAGTAACTTTTTATATTTTATAAGCGAATTTTCGTTTTATTAGTATTGTTTTTATTCTATAAACAATTTTTTTTAAAAAAAAATAATTGGTTGAAAATAAGAAGAGAATATGAGAAACGACCAAAATCACTCAAATGGTGGGTTGAGAGAATATATCAAAATTAAAGAACAAATTTTGTGGCCACATTTGAAAATCAACAGATTGATATATTGACACAATCTTAAAGCTAAAAAAATGGAGGAAAAAATAATTCAAGTGTATGCATAATCATTAACTATGTTCTATTGCTAAAGTTATACCGGACAATGGGAATACCACCTTGTTGAAACTATTAGTAGGGTTGGACATGAGTCGGTTCAATTCTCTTCAGAATCGTACCGACCCAAAATTTTCGGGTATTTAATAAATGGAATCGTTGGATCCAAATATAATTATGGAACCATTCGGGTTCGGTTCCGTTAAGTACCATAATTAATTTTTTTAATATTTACAATAACACTACATAAATACAACTAATGGCATGTTCATTCGTAACTTTTACAAATTAACGTAGCTCGATTTAAAAAAATATAAATAATAAGCTATCAAATAAGATTAATTCAATGTATACAAATACCAAAAAGTAGATACTAATATATTAAAGCATCGGTGATCCATATCAATAATTCATTTGCTTCAAGCAGCCTGCATAAAGAAAATGAAATATAAAATAAAAGTTATAAAAATAAAATATTTTTAAGTATTGGTAATACTACCAAATGTTNGATTCATATCAATAGTTCATTTATTTCCAGCAGCCTGCTTAAAGAAAATGAAATATAAATTAAAAGTTATACAAATAAAATATTTTTAAGTATTGGTAATACTACCAAATGTTTGATTTAATCAGTAGTTATCGCCGTCGGTGAAATGAAGAGGCTTCAAAATCGATTTGGAAATGAGAATGTAGGTTTTAAAATTATCAAATGATTTGAGTTTACACGGGAGTGGGCGCTGCTTACCAAATGAAATTTGAATGGAAAGGAGAAGGATAAGACCCAAATGTTGGGCTAACAAAAAATTAATTTGGCTAGACTTGGTTGGACTGGCTGGTTTGTTTAATTAAATTGCTAATTTGTTTAAAAAAAAATCATTAATTCAAAATAAAAAAATAATTTAGATTCGATTCTTATTTGGTTTTTCGGTTCTAGGTGTTGAACCGAGAATCGATTCAAACTTATCGATTCTCGATTCAGATATCCATTCGGGTATTTAACTTATGAAGAACCGTTCGGTTCGAGAGTTTTGTCCAGCCCTAACCATTAGTTTGAAGATAATATATTTTTTTATTTGTTTATTATTATTATGCAAATGGTTTGTCGCTTCGAAATGAAATCCACTTGTTCAGTTAGGTTGTGGGGGTCGAGGGGGCAGAACCCCTCGTAGGGGCTCAGGGGCAATGCTCCCGAAAGAAATTCTGATTTTATGTATGGAATGAAACATGAGAATTTAGAGGAAAAAAAAAAAAAAAAACTCAAGACTCCTTTCACACAGTGCGGAGCATTTACTCCGCAGCGGAATAAAACTCCGCACAAGTGCACAGAATTAAATCCCAAACAGGCCCTTAGTTTCAAATTATGTGTAATGTAAAGTAAAATCTACTTTACTCTACAAACTCTACTAACTGATGTAACAAATGCAGAATTAGTCAGAGTGAAAATGGAGAAACTTATTCGAATCCTCTTCTCACCGATGACAATGAATTTCTTAATGATGTGGAAATTAACGTACCCACTTCATTTGACAAAAAAATCACTAGAAAGGGTCTCTGGCAATTGAATACCATCTTGCTCGCTTCTCAAAATAAAGGGCTTTATAGTTCATGCTCGCCCCTGCCTTGTAGATCATTTTTGGATATATGATTCTAATTCTACAATTTCCTTTTTTATAAAAAAAAAAATGATAGCAATATCTTTGTTCATTCCTAGATTTCCACTATGACGGATTAAGTGTCTTAACTACAAGGTAGTAGTGTGGGAAGCGTAATTGTTAAAAGTGCGAGAGAATAAAGAGTAATGAATTTAGGGACTACTCTAGTGAGTCTAGCAACTCTCATAATTGAGCAGCTCGACTCTTAGATCGGAAGATTTGCCAACATTAGTATCACATCAATTAGGAATGCTTTCTTAGCCACGGAAAATACTTTTCAAACTTTGACTCGATAAATCTTTATGAGGAATTTGCAAAGCAAACGTATGCAATGTCACTATGATAGAATTGAAGATTAATATTGCATCATGTTAAAGAGTATTTTCAATTGTGGTGTGAATTGGTATCTTCAAAATCACATTTTTTTTGGGTACCCAGCTATCCCAATTTAGTTAGACTAATTTCTTAGACTACCAGCCACCGGTCCCTTAGTAACTGGCGGAGGTAAACCGCGGGTTATGCCCAAGTTGATTAGGGTTCGAGCACCCCTTATACTCCTGATCCCAATGGAGCATTTCTCCATGGTTATTACACCACTAAATTGTTTCAACCAATATTGATTATTACATCACTCAACTGCTCCAACTAAGAATCGAACTCCACAAGCTGAGGTTGCAGCCCAGCAATGCCCTTCCTTTGCCAATTTGGATGTGCCCCGAGGGGCACACTTTTGTATTCTTATTTGCATTTTAGTGGATCTAAATCCAAATTATGCTCTAATGAAAATATCTAAAGAAAATTGGATGCAAGTGGGTTGGAACTTGGAAGCTTTTTGCCTTTTGTGCATCTAAAAAAAGATTAAATTTACAAATTCTTTTAAATTTTCTGACCAAAAATGCAATTTGCATTCTCTTTGCATTTCTTCACTGAAGAGTTTTTTTTTTTTTTCTTTGCCGAAAATCTAAATCAAAATTTAGATTTACTTTAGAGCATCATTGGAGATGCTCTTAGGTGCAACTAATAAGCTCTGTCAAACATGCACTAAGCGCTATTACTTGTAAAACCAGTCAGGACAAAAAACCCAGAAAAGAATCTTACACACGCAATAGTAAAATTCATTAGGCCCGAGACCAACTAACCCGGCCTGGTTACTTGTGCATCCACCTTAGATTCCAGCCAAATACATAAGCAACAGAACCGCAGCACACTTTCCATTTCAGACTCTAGAGAGAGAAAGTAAGAGAGAGATGGGGGTGCTGGAGAGTGCAGCAGCGCCGTATGTAGGCATGGTACTGGCAACAACTGCTCAAGTAGGTCTAATATTGATCAGCAAACAAGCAATGGCTAATGGGATGACAAACTACACATTTGTTGCCTATTCCAATGCACTTGCCTCCCTTATCCTCCTCCCTTTAGCTCTTCTCATCCACCGGTATCATTTTTAATAATCCCTTTTCAATTTTTCTTGACAGGAAAACACATGGAAATTGAAATTGAGCCCAGATAAATCTTGGGATTTTTTAATTTCTAATTTGGTTTATAATAATATATGCAGGTCGAACAGGCCTCCACTCACTTTCTCACTCATTTGTGGGTTTTTCTCTCTAGGTGTACTTGGGCAAGTTCCTTGATTCCATTACTATATAGAGAGAGACTAATCATCTATAAAGTATGAATTGTCCAATGAAAACTAATTCTAAAAAAAAAGGTTAACTTGGGGATTAAAATTACAAAAGGAAGGTGTTATTTTGAAGATCTTGTTTCAGAGTTTTGAATCGTAGAGAAAGATTTGATTTTGGTTTTTCTCTTTTTGAATTTAATTTATAGGTGCTTGGCGCAGCTGACAGGCTATACTGGAATCAACTACACCAATGCAGAATTTGCATCGGCAATGCTTAATCTCATTCCAGGATTTACTTTTATACTCGCCCTCATTTTCGGGTTCTTATTCTCCTCACTTTTTGGCTTCTGTTGATTTTGGTTGAATTTGCTAATTAGCTTGATTCTCGACTCTTTTTTCCTGATCATATAACTAAAATTCTTTTTGGCTTATGGTCTTTATTTATGTTTGTGTATATGTACGTGAATTATCATGATTGTTGATAGATAATGATGAAGTTTGGATTCTAATAGCAAGAAAATGAAGATTAAATTGTCAAAATTGATTTATTTTTTCCTGTGTTTTTTAAGGCATTAGAACATCATTTGATGTTATTTCGTGTTCTATATGTTATGGTTAAGTACTTAAGTCTTATCAATATTTACGAGAGTAATTAAAAGAAATGAATAACAAGTGAGAAGAAGATTAAAATGATAATTTCACACCTCTACTATGCATCTCACACTAAAAATAGCTCCGTAAAACGTCCTTTATGCTTGTAGGAAAACTATAACTACCTAATACATTTATGTAATGCCTAAGACCTGAAATCAAAATACACCTAAAAGAAAAGTAAATTATGATGAGGCTTCACGCAATCCAATAATATATTCAATTATTCAGTTTTGGAGGTGAAAATTGGCACTTGCTTTGTATTGTGAGTAGATATTTGCAATACTAGATGACTTAATCTCTAACTCTATTTGCCAAGTTGTATGTCATGAAGAGAAACAAAATTACAAAACAAAACTTTAGCTAATTGATTAAACTGCAAATGGTGGTTCTCAGGATGGAAAAGCTAGCTTGTAGAAGTGCAAGTTTTCAGGCAAAAACTATTGGAACTGTAGTTTCAATTGTTGGAGCCTTCATTGTAACTCTCTACAAAGGCCCCCCAATTCTGACTTCCCAATCAGCTTCCAGATTGCTTGATAATTTTATTCAAACACCGCAATCAAGCTGGATTCTTGGAGGATTATTCCTTGCAGTAGACTGTGCAGTGTCTTCAGGCTATATAATTGTGCAGGTATGACAACTCGTAAAAGAGAACAAAACAATGGAGGAGAAAGAAACCAAGAAAGAGAGAAAAAAAAGAAGGCTTTTACTGCATGTTTGTTATGCAATATTAGACGGTATTGGGCAATACTATAGACCAAATTTAGTTTTTTTTCATTGTTGATATTGTCCAGTGCTATATAATCCATTTTACCAAACATGTCGTTATGGAACATGGAAAGCCAATTTCAACTTTATTGATTTGTTGCAGATTGGTAACTTTAATTGTGGCTATTTCCTCTATAGGCTTTGATTCTTAAGAAATACCCAGTAGAGCTGATTATAGTCTTCTTTTACTGCTGCTTTGCCGCCATTTTATCAACAGTGGTCTCTCTGATTGTTGATAGAGACCTTAGTGCTTGGAGTCTGCAACCCAATATCAGATTGATTGCAGTTCTGTACTCGGTAGGTGAATGAACCATCTGTTTTTCATTGTATGAAAGATAACTAAAACTTAATATTTTTCCATTTCACATAACCCCTTCTATCTGTATTTAATGAGTTACTTGAATTTGTTCTCTGTTTCTCTCTTTCTTGCCTCAGTCATTTGAGAATCATTAGTTTCTATGTGGTTTAAAAGACTTCATTTCTTATACCTTTGAAAGAGATTGCTTTAGCAAATGGAAGGGTGAAAAGGGGCTTAAGTGGCTGAATAAGTCTTACCTTCTCTTCCGTTGGATGTGTGTTTTCTTAGAAAACTTAATATTGATATGTTAAATTAGGTGTGTCGATAGAACTTTCTATCTGGCCAGTTGCTATTTTCTTTTCAGATATTTTATTTGGTCTACTTTTCCTTTTCTTAGGGAGTTTTTGGCTCTGCATTCCAAGTCAGTGTAACTGCATGGTGTTTGCATAGAAGGGGCCCTCTATTTGTTGCCGTGTTTCATCCATTGAGCATTGTCATTTCCGCTGCATTGGGTATTATCTTACTGGGAGACATTCTGTATCTTGGTAGGTAAGGAGCATGATTTTTGTGGAAGACACAATTTAAATAAATAAAGGTGGCCCCTCTCTATCAACCTAAGCTTGTAGTCTATAGATAGATGGTTCAGCATGATATTTATCGCAGCAGACAGAGATCCTAAGTTCAAGTCTAGCCATCACCCATTTCTGAAAATTATGCAGATATCAGCACTTTGACGAAAAATGAATCTGGTTTGCATGTGAAGGGGTGTGACAATGCGTTGAAGACGCAACTTAAATAAATTTGTTTGTCCTCCATTTAACCATTTAAACTCTCAGATAGTCTTCTTTAGAGTTTCTTTTATATTGAATGAAAAATCAGCATTGGCTTTCATCTCAATCACGTGCTTGTATAGCGATAAATGCATTATCTTCAAGTATACACTCAGATATTTATTTACTTGTCATTTAAATCTTTTGCAGTTTGATAGGTTCCATTATAATTGTTATCGGGTTCTACTCAGTGATGTGGGGAAAGTCAAAAGAAGTCGAGGTGGTAGATGACAATGTAACAAGGAGCTCTGAATCAAGAAGTGAAAATGTCTCTTTGCTACCAGCCAAGGATGAGGAAATCAATGCCTAATGCATAAAACCAAAGTTTGAATCTTCTTCACTTGCTTTAAAACAGAGGTATGTGCTTTTCTTCAGGAAAAAAGAAGTTTTGGCTTCTAATATCAGAAGGAAATTCGTTTTAAGAGCTCTCTATCTTTCATTACAAGAAAATTTGATATCAAGATGCATATGGAATCTTTCTTTTTTGTAGCACAACTTGACTAATAGAAAAGTTTGAGAGTGGATAAGGACCTATCCATTCATCTCAGTCAGCATATTTATATTTTACTCAACAGAAATGAAATACCTTGAATAAACACAAGATTATATCCTATTGTAACTTCAAGTGTTTTTCACTTGCATGATATGTAATACAGTGAATGATTTATTGTGAATTGTTTGTTTTCTCATATAAGGGTAATTTTTGCTTGTGGAGATAAAATTATTTAATGGAACAAGTGTCTTGAGTTAGTGAGTAGTGCAATTTTATGTTGAGATGTAATGCTACTACATTTATTATGTTAAATTAGCTTGTGGCAACAATAATTCTAATCAACTCAGTTGAAACTATATATGCCCTGTAGTTATAATTTAATTCAAAACAATTACATTATTGAATTATGATTACACAATACAAAAATTTTGATTTGAGAGTAAGCAAGAATTTCAAGATATCATTTGTGATCTTCTTCTTGGCCGAACTGCATACCAAATGTAACAGTAATCATCATAAATGCACAATAGCGGTGGATTCTTTTTCCACCAATCAAATATTTATGCCTAAAACATGAAGTCCGTAATTTTTTCTAACCTGGTATCCACACTAATAAATCAGTTAGCAACCAGAAAAAACAGTTAGCATATTCACAAATCTAATGCATTAAGATTGTGTCATTGCATCTGACAGAGAAGAAAATGAGAATCCAAGATTCTTTTTTTCCATGTAATCTTCTGATTCCAAATGAATCAAGCTATAGTGTTAACTTTTTCCATCGCCCCGTCCACACATACACAGGTTGATATTTGAAATATGTTCCCCACCTCCAAAAATCCTCACCCTTGGAAGGCTTTATTCTATTTAAAAAATTATCCGACGTGTCCTACAGTAGCAATTCCTGAGAATTCTTCAGGTGTTCAGTGCCACAAGGTTCGCTTCCATTTGATCACAACATGAAATGTCTAGCTTCCTTTGCTCCTTCTGTCAATTTTACAGTCTTCAGTTGGTCCATCTGATACAGGCCAAGTTTTTTGAGCTTTAGATACCCAGCACCGCAGAATAGTTCCTCGCCATCATAAGCTAGATGGAGCTCCAGCACCACCAGATTAGATCAGTAGTCAAATGTGCATCTTGTAGAACTAGTTTGCCAAGATAGCTAAGTGATAAAATCCAATCTGGCAGGGTGACTGAACCACTTGAGATATTGGAGCTGAAGAAACCGTGGAAGTGATGATAGAGAGTAATTTAGTATTTCCAAGTGAAACCCTGTATAAAGAAGTCAGATGCCTCATCCTTTCCAAAGAAGAACAAAGCTCTATACAATCTTGTCTTAGCTTTAGAATGCCTAATGTCCTAAGGTGAGTGAGCTTTCTCGGCTCTCCAGCATGTCGCTCCCTGTGTCCAGTTCATTGGTACCCAATTTCTTCTCTTTGGAACTTACTCCAAATGTATCAGCAAAGAATATAGATGAACCAAATTGATAGTGATAGCATCCTAACTGAACAAGATTCTTCGACTTCAAAATTCCACAATGATAGATTGAAATGGGTGTTCCTTTGGGTTTGGGATCCATTACTTCTAAGTTTGTAAGGTTTTTTATAGACTCCGGAAGCTGGTTTAATTAAGTGTTCCTCAAGACTTGATTAAGTCAAATAGACCAAATCAACCAACCCTGTGGGAAATTGAGAAATAGGACCAAGCTAATACCCTTGGTGATCTACAACCATAAAAAAAAAAAGTCAGGCTTCAAATAGCCTGAAGAATCCCTTGTGGAGAAGAAAAATAAAGAGCGAATTGTCCTTTTGTTCATGTTTTGATTAATGGTCTCCAGTGACATGAATTGAAAAGCTGCGAGCCATTTCTGTCTGTGTTGTACCTTTTTCATTTAGTATTGTAAGAAAGAATTATTCCCTGGACTTCAATTGTTTGAATGATCTCCCTTATAAGATCATGAACTCGGCAACTTTAAACTCTGTTGAAATCATCTATGTCAAGTTGTCAACTGCTTGAATCATGCTCCTAATGACATGACAAGTTCATTAAAGTAGTCCAACACAACCTCTTCTCCTCAACCAGCCTTTCTGCAGTCGGACCATCTTCACTTTTTTGTGCAAATGATCCTCTGGGAAAAACTCATGTATAAGAAACAATATTTAAGGAGATAAGGTAAATCATTATAACTAAGCAGAAGTACTTTTTTTTTTTACACTGTCAAGGGCTGAATCACTTTTCATCTCTGCTGCAAGACTTTCACCGACTTTTTTTCACTCCATAGGGGCTTCATTCTTCCTTGACAATAAAGCACCGATAGCTACAATTGCTAAGGGCAACCATCCGTACTTCTTCAGCATACTTCTGGAAATCTTCTCCAGCTCTGGAGGACAGACCCCCCTGTGCTCCCCTCGGAATACTTTCTTACAAAATAAAGCCCACGCCTCATCAGCTGGTAATGGTTGCAGCTGATAGACTTGAACATTAGTTTCCACAGAAGCAGCTAAATCACCTATACGGGTTAATGAAAATTATCCTATCAGAATTGCAAATCTGGGATTGCAAATTCATTTCCTCCCAAACACTTTGCTCCACACATCATCAAAGACGATGATGTACGGCTTCTGCCGTAGATAATTCCTTTACATGTGAACCAATTGAAAGTCTGACATGGTCTTGATTTCTTCAGGAACTGGTTCTTTTGATGCATCCAGAATTTCCTTTTGTGCAGCTCTTAATAGCTCCACTACTGTATAAGACCTCAATACAGTTATCCACACATGGGAATCGAAGCATTTTCTTATGGGAGTACTATCATAAACCTTCTTCACAGAAATCGTTTTCCCTAAACCACCTATTCCCACAACAAAGATAGCAGTAAGCTGTTTTTCCCCCTCCACCAGCAATTTAGTAAATACACTTTTCTGATTATCTCTTCCTACCACATCTGCATCGTCCAAATGAAGAGATGCTACTCGAGGTTCATGCCATGTCTGCGAGGATGGACTAGAAGTCGTGACTTCATCCATTCTTAACAAAGAATATCTAGTCCTCTCTGAAATGGACTTCACCTTCACTCTGTTTTTTCTTATTTTGTACAGCTAATCGTGTTGTTCATTCAGTTTTCTTATGTTGTGAAAACCTTTACAAAGTGAACTAAGGACACCATGCCCTTGAGGAGGACATGAACAGAGTAAGAACTCTTCAAGAATATCCTCAATGTCATAAGAGACATCTTCTTACCTGCTTCACACAAGTTCTGATTTCCTGATTGCTGTCGCTTTTTAATTCTGCATCCTGGAGGAATGATTTTATGCTCTCCAATTCATCGCATAGTTCATCAACTACTCCGCGCAGTCCACTAAGCAATCTTGCTTCTTCTGCAAGCGTGGATGCTAACTTCTCTAGCACTAGGTTCACTGTTATCATTGCCATGCGTTTAATAAAGCGCTTTGCCTCCTAACCACTCCACCTATCTGCTTCTAATTCAACAACACAAGAAACAGATTAATAAACTACAGAATCATAGTAAGTTGTTGAGCAATGTGTTCATGTCATCCACATAGGCTTTATAGTTAAAAAACAAACTAAAGAGTACCTCTTGTTGTACATGTTTAATCTTCTTTGTTTGTTTTACCCCACTATGAACCTTCGACTTCTAGATCTTCCGGGTTATTCTCCAAGTCAGCAGCTATAAAGGTACGAGGGTGCGAATAATTCGTTTTCAACTGTCGTTCTCAATTAGAAGATGATAAAGCTGCATACCTGCATACAGCTAACATATTACAGTCATTCATTTTAGTGCACAATTGCAGCAAAATTCAAATACATATGTTGATGAACCATGGCGAGTCAGTTCTACAAAGCAAGTCTGCGTACAAATGTAGAAAGTGTCAAAGCAACTATCAAGTGTGAAGGAATAGATGTGAACTGATAATCTTGAATTCTTGATATTAGAATAGGGGTATCCACTTCAATATTCAACCCACCTTAAGAAAAACAAAAATCATGCCTAGTTTTTAATCATTATTGATAATTCATTTTAAGAAAAATTATAAAAACTTTATTGGGGAGGAAGGGGCTTGGGAGTTGAGTTGAGTGACTTCCAGTGGTCGGGACTTGTGGGTGGTTGGTGGTGGCTCACAGCCACGGGTTGTGGTGAGAGTGGAGAAGAAGGTGAAGGATTTTCTGTTTTCTTTGTTCTTTTGTTTTGTTTGTTGTCACTTGTCACTTTAATGGACTTTTTAAATAAATAACCCCGTCAATACGGATAGTGAGAGTGCATAGAAGATCAGGGACAGTACGATAAAGAACGAAGGTTGAGAATAAAAGTGTAAAAGAGATCGAGGTCGAGGACCATAACCGTAATTTTCACTTAAAATTTTGAGCTTCGGATTTGCACACCTTTTTTTATTTTATTTTATTTTATATTTTCCAATTTTTAACTACTCAAGAAAAGAGCAGAAAAACTAGAGAACAATTGTTTTACTGCAAGGTTATTTTACAAATTTTGATGAACAAAAATTCAGCAATTTTCGATAAAATTTGATGCATTGTGTGGTTGAAAGTTATTAAAAGTTATAAAAGTTCAGATTTTTTTTTTATCAAACAAGCACTGAATATGTTTACATGTCCATTCTTCACTGCACAATTTTCCAAGAAAATCAACGATTCTCATAATAGTCCTCTTATAGTCAAAGTGAAATAATTAACATTTCGCTTTCTTTAGACGAAAGAGGTCTAATTTCACCTTATTTAACTATAGATAATGGAAATATTTCATCGTAATTCTATCAACCTCCATTAGTGTTCAGCATCACTGTGATGTAGTGTTATGGATCGCAACTTTACTTAAGCCCTTTGACCTTATTGAAGTCGCAGTTTGTTCAACTTTGACCACACATTGTAAATATTAATTCAAGTTTGAGTTGTAATTTCATTTCCGTTGTAATAATTTATTTAAATTGTAAAATAACTAGATATTAGAAAAAGTTTAGTATGATTCTACGACATTTAAACGTCTACTCCCGTTACTTGAATTTTTGGTCTAAATGTTATTATAGGGAGTATTAGTCTTTCAAACATCTTTCAAACTTTCTAGAGTTTGCCCATGCACTAGTCATTGTATTTTTCCGCTTTCATCAATTGTAATTTCTAGTTTTTAAGCGATCAATGATTAAGTTACTTTCAATATATTTCAATTTCATGTTATGAGCTTTCTATAAATTGTAATCAAAATTTTCTTTCGTCTCGAAACGATCGAGAGAAGACAAAAGGTAGTCTAGCGGAGCAGATTACTACCGCACGGTGTTCCCTTCTGTATCTAGAAGAAAGGCAACCAGTGAAACGTAGTCTGGTGTTAAGCGCTAATGAAGTTGAATAATATTATTCAATAGGTCATTGTTGTAGGGTTCGTTTGAAATCCCACACGTTATGCATATATTCAATGACCAGGAAATTGAGGGGTGGTTCATACACAATAGAATAAGTAGCCATTTTTTATATGATAGTATCTTGTTTTGTTCAAATAGAAAGTCGAGGGCGACCCTCAAATATCGAATGCATAAAACAACTCCAACTAATTCCTTATACAAAATCCCAAGTACTGTGATGGAAATTCATGCACTTGAGATGAAATGAAAAGCATTGAGTTTCATTCTGCTCAAACGAAATAAGGCACAGTAACAACATTTCATACACTCATCTTTCAAATATGAAAGCAGGACTGCCAGAGACTAAGACCAGAATAGTGTATACACTGTACAGATGAGTTGAGAGTTTGATATCATTAACTAAACGCTATTCTTCAAGCTTCGAGACAAACAATAAATATTCAAGACCGAGCTTAGCAAACAACTAGCACAAGTATGTAATGTACTTTCAAAACAGCAATACTGTCAAAATATATAAACTTTGTGCACTTCAATCATCCCTTAAAGTCTTAAGAGAACAAATGAATCTATTGGCATCATCGCTCGAACGCAGTTAGAAAAGGTAAAGCGAAAGTAGAGTATAATTTGACTTTCAAGCACACACCTGACCACATTAAGTTGAACTTAAGTTAGATTACATCAATTTTGAATAAATGATTAGCAAAAAAGGTCAAATAAAATTACATGACATTCATTAGTCAACGAAATCTCAAGGTCAAGAAAGCACAAATCTGTACATATATTCTATTTCCGGGATCATGTACATTGCACAACAGTAATGCACAAGTGGAAGCCGTTAATTGTGGGAAAGTTGCTAACACAATAAGGATATATAGAGCCAAAAGTGCACTCTTTACCTTGATAGTACGTTTCCATCTCCATATCCATCTATACGTAAGGCTCACAATGGAGGTGTCTTGTCGGGATTATCCATTTCAGAAGCATTATTGAGGATAGGAAGGTCTTTACGCATCAAATGCCTACGTCTCTGGAATGTCAACAAGGTCAATAGGCTATCTGTCTTAACAACACTATACCCTGCTTTTGTATACATGTTGAACGGAGCTTCATCGATTACTCTACAATGCAAGTAAACCTCTCTTGAGGAACTCATTTGTGAAATAAGTTCTTCGCCTGCTTTCAACAGATGCCAGCCAATGCCCCTCCTAAGAAATATGATTGATCAAAGAATTCAGATCATCGAAAATTAAGAAACCACCATCTGTCCATTTTTCTTTTTCTGAAACATGAGAAATAATAATCCGTCTATAATAATAAAATTTGGGGGCAAGAAGGTTCCGCTGAACGAAAATCCCAGAAATTTTAAAATGAAAAACAATATAAGAATGCCTTAGATTGGATCGCTAGGTCGCAATCTCAAAGGGTGGAAAAATGAACTTAAGCTCTTCATTTCTTCATTTACCACCTAGATTATGTTGCATGCTCCAAGCTAACATTTCAGCATAATCTCTACATTGCTGTGATAGAGTTTGCATAACAATGTATAGAGATAACTGGGCAAAATCCTATGTCAGGATTTTAAGCTGCTGGGTGAAATATGAATCATGCATGTTTGGCGAAGCTAAAATTAATTTAACCTGATAAACTTACTTTTTATCCACACATTTCGTGTCACCAACAACTTCCTACCCACTTTTATCCACATATCCCGTGTGATCCACGATTTATAAACACTTAAAAGCACTACCAAACAAATTAGAAATAAGCTAGGTTACACATTTCCAAATGTGACATCAGCTCACTATTTTTGTATCCTAACAAACAAGTATGCTATTCACCGGCAGCAGTGGTGATCAACGGTCTATGTGGGCTCATTGCCATATTGACGAATTAATAAAATTGCATCCAACTTCAATGGACAACATGACAGCAGCCCCACTACCACATAACTGTTGTTCATCACCACTTCTGATGAATAACATTTATTCCTGACATAAAGCAACTACAACAAACTAGAGCACTGATCCTAACAAATTTGGAGTCTGTTACATGATGCCATCCTAGTAAGTTTATTGCTAGAACCAGAAGATCTAAAGTAACTAGATCCGCAGCAATCATGTTGCAGTCTATATGAAGACGAAGGGTTGCTTGTCTCTACTTAATTAGGTACCAATCAATAGGATTGTTCAGCCCTCCACAAGATCAAGAAACACAACAAAATTCATATTCGAAACAAAAATTCAGTAACAAAGACAATTCTTGTTGAAATACATACCTCCGAAGTGGCCTCCTTACAGCCATATTACATATATATGGCGAATTTTTGGGAGGGGTTGGTGTTGGGGGATTGGTATTAGCACCCCTTTTATCAAAACACACCTCTACAGTCCCTGCCAATTCGAAATCTTCTTCTCCATTTTCTCTGTAAATTCCCAGAAGTGTTGCACTGTGAGGCATCATTGCCCTCCTCTCAATCAAGTAATTCCTCACCAGAAACTCCAGCAATTTCACATATCCCTTTGCTATCATCATCGATTCCGCAAATGATTCCGCCAGTAGAGTCACTGTCATGTCCATTTCTTCTTCACGCATCACACGCACTAAAAGCAGCCCGGATTGCAATTCATGGTGGTAGGTGAATTTCTCGAGATTTTCGAGCTTTTCGAGCTCTTCGTTGGTGAGAAATCGTCCGGTTGGAAGGGGGTTTTGGAGTGTTGATGAGGAAGATGAGGTAGAAGAAGAGGATGAAAGTGAGAGGGTGAAATTGCGATGGGGGTGTTTAGGGAAGTTGACACAAGTGTGTTGAGGTTGTCTGTGATTAGGGGTGAAGAATGGTGATTGATGGGAATAGAAGTGAATGGTTGTCCTGTGGAGGCGGCGGCGGTGGAGGCGGCGGTGGGGATGGGTATCTAAGCAGATGGAGAGGGAGACAGTTGTGGCCATTAGAGAGTAAGAGGGTTGAAGCTTAGATGTGATGAGGTTTTCTTACTTTTCACTTGGTAGTTAGATTTGTTATAAATTTGGGTAATTTTTTTATCCAAAATTTGAATATTCAATGCCAAAATACTTCACGATTATATATTAGGTTGATCATGTACTACTTTGATCAAGACACACTAAAGGGTAGGGTCATTAAAATGTGTCAATTTCACTTAAATTTGAACCATTTGACATATAAAAAATAAGTCGACAAATGATAAATATATCAAAATGTGTTGCATCGTTTAAACTATAAAGTCTTTCACTTAAAAATTGCTTCAAAACCCGAGATGACTTGATTCATCCCATTCTATCTTAGATCAACATGCCTAAATAGATTTGCGTCCAACACAACCTAAGTTACACTTCTGAAGAGGGGCCTTAGAAGCTCAAGAATCAATATCCAATCTAATTCGACATTAAAACTTTCCAAAATTGTTGATCTTTTGTGAAGTATATGTCCAATTAGTCCGTAAGAATAATGGGTGTTAATTTTGTAGAAGGGTTATCTTGGGGATGCTCAAAAGACTCGATATTTCTAACAAAAACAATGCAATCACAGTACTAGTAAAGGGGTGTATTTATTTGTTCCTTTTAAAGATTTTCGAAAATTTAAAAAATTTAAATGTATTCACTTTTCAATCAATACTTTTAAAGACTTTCTAAAAATTTAAATGTATTTCATTGGAACTTTTAGACTTTTAGAAAGTCTCTAAAAGTATGGGATATTTAGTTGAAACTTTATTAGAAGTCCGTACAAGTCGTGAGGTATTCAAATAGATAGTGACTTTTGGAAATTCTGTACTCACTGGACTTTCGGAGAATTCTTAAAGAAAAATATAAATAGCAAATTTCAAAGAAAATCTCTCGTATTGCAATACCCCAAAAATACGTGCAATATATTATGAGGTATAAATGCAAGTTTTGAGTAATTTAGGGTAACTTAGCAACTTTACCATTTTCTAGGAACCTTGCGCTAATATTCTAATACTTGGAAATACGAGTTTTAACGAAATTACAATTTAATATTCGATATCTATTGAATTATTATCGGATATTTTGATATAAAGTGGTTACACAAAACTTGAAAATTTGTATGTATTCACACTAGAACTTTATATTAATTTAGTTACGATTTTTATTAAATTTGAATTCTATGCATCATAGGATTGTTTAGGATAAGTTCAATTTAGAATTTTGATCACGAGTTAGGTAATTATCTTAATCACAGATATTTAAACATCCTAACCCACGCGCCAATTTACACAGAAGAAAAAAAAAAGGAACAAGACGGAGAGAGAGAGAGACCAGAGAAAAAAAAAATGGAGAGAGAAAGAAAGGGAAGAAAAGAGGAGAAGAAAAAAATTTCCGACGCGTTCGAGATTCATTCGCAAGAATTTTCAATCATAAGTGGTTCAAATATACAAAAAAATTTAATGAATGGATAGGATTTCTCTAAATGCCAAGCAGTTTGGTGTGTTTCACTTTTTAATACTTTAAATTAAGTAATTTATGTGCAATTGTGTGATCTAAATTAAAGAAGGATATTGTGGGTAATACCATAAGGTATTGTGTAGATTTACAAAGAAATCACTTATAATGCTGCTAAATACCTTAAATGAAAATTGAAAATGAGTATAACCTAAGTGAGAATGAGATGGTCGGGTTTCTATCTCACTAGAAAAATTATGTTATATGCTTAATTTTCTTGCGTTTTATATTAAATTGTGAAAATACTGACATTAAATCTATACTGAGTGTATTCGTATGCTCATTTCATATTTAAAATATTTTTGAGATGTTTGATTGATCGGAGTTGGAGTTTAAAACTGTTGACAGAGTCCATGTTGATAGATCAAGAATTTTATTTTCTTTCAATATTTTGCAATCAGAATTTTATTTTTAAAATCGATGAATTTATATTTCATTAGTTAATTGAATTTATTTGACATATTATGAGACAACTAAATAGCTTATTTTATTTTTGCAAAGTTCTTCAAATTTTTTTGTAGGGTAATTAGCACATAACGTCTCAACCTTTCACTGTTATTTTGAAAAACATCATTATCTTTCATTTTTTTTTGACATTTTCACCATTATTTCCACTTTTCATTGTGCAAAAGGTCATTTTCATCCATCTTCTCAATTAAAAATTGTGAAATGATAAATATACCATTCTTTTTTAAATAAAACAAAAAGAAAAAGAAAAAACTAATTGTAACCAAAGTCCCAAATTTTATTATTATTATTATTTTTTTTTTTAAAAGTGCAAATGAGTTCTAAATAAATTATTAAAATAGTAATTAGTACATAATGTCCCTACATTTCATTGTAATTGCGAAAAACGTTCATATTTGATTAAGCAAACCGTCATTTCTATTTATTTTTATCCAATTTTTCAATAAAAAGTTTTGAAATGATGAATATATCCTCATATTTAAATAAAAAAGAATATTATTTTTTTTATTTCTAATTTTTTAATAATTTATTTGGAATTCTTTTGCACTTTTCCATTTTTTTAATAAATTTAATTAGAAATCATTTGCACTTTTTTTTTTAGAAAAAAAAACTAATTTCTAATTTTCTAATAATTTATTAGGACTCGTTTGCACTTTTTTTAAAAAAAATTGGGACTATGATTGCAATTAAATTTTTTAGCTTTTTTTAAAAATCTAAATAGGAGGGTATATTCATCATTTAATGGTTCTTTATTGATAAATTGGATGAAAATAGATAGAAATGATGGTTGCGCAATCAAATGTGTAATTAAAGATGAAAATACCAAAAAGAAAAAGAAAGAAAGGTAATAACTTTTTTTCGCTAATAGTGAAAGGTAGTGACATTACGTGCTACCATTTTAATAATTTATTTGAGATTCAATTGCGTTTTTTTTTTAAAAAAAAATTGGAACTATGATTGAAATTAGTTTTTTCTTTTTCTTTTTGTTTTATTTAAAGTGAAGAGTGTATTCGTCATCTCACAATTTTTTATTGAGAAATGGATGAAAATGACCTTCTACGTAGTGAAAGGTGAAAATAAAGGTGAAGATGACAAAAAAGAAAGATAAGAACATTTTCTACAACAATAGTGAAACGCGAGGATGTTATGTGCTATTGCAATGTGTCAATCAACTTTTATAATTGTTAAATAAATTAATTAAGTACCCTTCGAGATATAGGTTTCGAGGCATTACACATGTACTCTGAGATTTGTGAAGATTTCATTACGTAAAAGAAAAAGAATGTCTTTTTTCTTTCAATTCCAGGATTTTCTCACATCTCTTCAATTCATTTGCTATAATCAATTTATAATTATTCTATATGTACGTAATTACTCTTAAATTGAAATTATATGCAATTGTTGTTGTTTCTGGAGTATAAGT